>SNQJ01S0025118.1:154237-179302 GCA_010110895.2 Picea sitchensis
GCATTCGAATAAAGACTAGACGCTTGCCTGCACATACTGTGTATCAGCTCGAAGTATACCAACCCTGGTTTGACAATTTAGTGATTCAGGACACTTAAAAGCTACAATTTAGCAGCCTGACAATACTCATGCTGATCACCTTGATCGGAAGAAGGATACTAAGTATTCATTTTTTTCCACAAGACCCAATCCTTGCGACGCAGCGTGATACCTATCGTTGGGGTGCACTTCAGACCCCAAGAACAAAAATGTGAATGCAATCATATTCTAAGGATATCACAATGACCTACAAGAGAGCATCACAAACACTTGGCGAGTGACACCAGAAGTGGTCGCATAGTATCAGGGCATAGCCAACTTCAAAGCAATGAGTCATGCAATGTGGATCCAGGCATGGAAGGATCCCAACAATCAATGGATACAATTGCGCTACTGCATAAGGGAGGCAGACATAGAGATGACCATCAAGGATTGGGATGATGACTAGAGGATTCCATTCCTGAATCAAGAAATGCCCGTAGGAATGGAGGAGGGGGTAGGATAGGGAAACACACCTGTCGAAGACATAATAGTTCCCAAGAAGACAAGGATAGGTCAGAACAAGGCACAACAGAAAAAAGGGGGGGCATCCAAGAAAAGCACCCAGGTAGGGAAGAAGAACAACACACATGTGCCACAGGTACAGGAGAAACTTACTGATATAGCACAGGGAACCACATCAAGTTCTACTCAGCAGGAGGAAGGCCAGACCAAGAGGCTAGTCATCCAAATGGGGGGTACGCGCAAGAAAGTTAAGGCACACAGAATGCCCCCAGAATACACGATCACGAAAGACAATGCATACATGGTTGCCCAAATGGTCGAGGATGACACAATGGAGGATTTTGACAATGCTTAGTGCCAAAGGGAAATTATTGAGGAGGAACTAGCATACATGCGAGAGCTCCTCCAACAACTCAGAGAAGCACAGAGGGCTGACAACAATGTAGGAAAATTCCCATCAACATCACAGATAGGAGGTAAAGCTTGATCAAGCGAGTAGGATAGGATCTAGCCGACAACAAAGTTGAGCTTGAAATTTCATGTCACACCCAACATGATGCGAATGGATGAAATCATGGGGCAGAAACCCCTGAAGGACTTGGCCCAAATATAGTTGGTATTGACATGGATACCAACCAAGGCCTTGTATAAACTATAAGTCAATGTTGCGCAAGAGATACAGTCATTCTCATGCACAAACACAACATAATTGCATCAGACAAAGGACAATTGAGACGATTTGGAATTGGTACTTGAGCAGGCTAATCTCAAGACCAAAGATGAAAAATACTGCGCAAATAGGATGGAGTAGGAATTAACCGTAGCCTATGAGAAAATCCCAAAGAGCGCACAGACGACAAAACTCACGGTGACACATAAGATTGATTAGATTGTGTAGAAAATCGATAAATACAGACAAAAGATCAAGAATCTCCAATAGTATCTCATACCTACCACTTCGCCAGAAGTGAAGGAGTAGAGGAAGCATGAGGCATAAATGTCGATAAAGAAGATAGAGTGACAAGTCCACACGATGACCGACTTGTTCGAGAAGGCAACACAATTTTGGATGAAGCTGGAAGAGGATCAAAAGGTCTAGTGGTGGGACCAGGAAGAAGAAAGGACAAGCATCACTATCCAGGACCTCAAGCAGAGGAAAAAGATAGTGTCAATCACAAAGCGTGTCAAAGGAGCACAAAATATGAAGAAACTGTAGGCAGAACTCATAGTTACGCATACACATAAAAAGGAGCTCCAAGCTCAAATGGAACTTCTACAGAAGCAAGAAACATAGGTCATTGAGCATGAAGAAGACACAAAGAACATCATGGTACATGTTGGCATAGGGGCAGACCCATGGTTTAGCTCCAAGAGTGCATCAACAAGACCTAACTACTGGCTCTTTCAGCTACACCTGCGAAGCAGATGCAGTCTCACCCGAAGCATCTATGGGGGGAGTTGCAGGATAGAGATGTCTACAAGCAAGTGAACTATCAATTGGATTCAACACAAGAACAATACAACATCACTTATCAGATTAGATCTATTCCACACATCTAATAGATCTACCACAATAATGCAATAACAGTATAACAAGGCAAAAGAGCATAGCATCAATCACACACACAAGACAAGATGTACGTGGTTCACCCTCTCTCTAGGGATACATCCACATAAATGTGCTTTATAATGTATTAAGATGAAGCATATAGTTCTTGTCTGTGCTCTTAGCTAGCAGATCTTCTTTCTTCTTCTCTTTATCTCTCCCCTCCCTGCGCACCCAGTTGCAGGGTTGATCTTTGCACCTAGATGAAGATCTTACAATAATAGAAGGATCTCATACTCAACACTTCTCTCTCCCATGATGTTTCTCACTCGATCACACAATAAAAACCCCAACACCAACAATAGTAACAAAAATGATAACAACAACACATCCCAAGTGCTCTTGACCTCTATTTGTACATTACAATCACTCATCGACATCCTTAGGCTGAAACCTAGGTGTCAAAACCCTAGATAGCAAACCCTAGGTGTCTAAAACCCCAGGTCAACTTGACTTGTGTTTTCAAGGCTTTGCCAACCTGTCTTTCCTTCCTTCTCGTGTGGTGCTCCAAATAATCCAATGGTGGTTTTTTCCACTTGCCAAGTTTTCCACGATCCTTCTTTCTTGCTGATCTGTCATCCTCAATCTCCTCATCCAACAACTTGCTTCCTTTTACTTCTCTCTGTCTTTTCTTCTCTTTTGCTCACTTCGACCCAGTAAAAGTCACTGTGTCTTCCACGCAGTTCACATTTTTCCTTTTCTTCCTTGATCTTCTCTTATTTCCATAACCAAGGGACAACAGGCCCCCAACGCTCACCTGTGACTCATCCCGAGGCACTTCAGATCTGACCTTTCTGTTTTACTTCGACTTCAAACTGCACAATGCAGCCTTTGCTTTCTACTCTATGCCTCCTCTGCTTCCCTATGCAGACTGTATTTTCTGTGTCTGGTACCCAGTTTCAACTGCACCTGGCACCTAGACCCTTTTTCTTATGCTTTTGCTTAGAGTTGTGGGGCATCGGGTTGTCATAATACAATTTCAACCGACTCCCATTCACTAATCCTTCCTTCCATTCTCCCTTCAAAGTTTTCAACTACGCAACTCCTATTTCTGTAACATAGGTGATCTCATATGGCTTGAGCCAATGCGTTCTGAACTTCCCAGGATGTTTTATGAACTTACTATCATATACCAATACTAGATCACCTTGCTGGAATGCCTTCTTCTTGATGTGCCTATCATGAAAGGCCCTTTCTCTTTCCTTTTTCACCTACTGATGGAATCCTGCAATAACTATGTCTTCTTCAAGTTTGACCAACTGTGCAAGCCTTTCTCGAATAGCGCCAGTGTCATCCATATTTGTAAAGTCAACAATTCTTAAGATACCAGGTATTCCATTGGGACAACGAATTTGAGACCATATACCAACTTAAAAGGGGTCTGCATTGTTAACTTCTTGCAAGTGGTTCTATAGGCCCATTGTACTGCTGGTACTCTTAAATCCCAGTCATCCCTTTTCACATTGCAAATATTCGTCATCATTGTTTCCAAGATCTCATTGAATGCTTCCACTGTCCCATTTTCTTGTGGATGGTAAGGTGTGCTCTTCTGATGGTGGACTGCAAATTCCTCAGTCAAGGCTTCAACAGTCTTATTTATGAAATGTGTTCCTTGATCACTCATAAGGACCTTTGGGCATCCAAACCTAGTTATGATGTCATCAAATATGAAGCGCGCAACTGTAGTTTCACTACAGTCCTTAACTACTCTTGCTTCAATCCATCTGGTCAAGTACTCTGTTGCTGTAATTATGTACCTTTCTCTTGTGTGCTTTCCTGGTGGGTTTATAGGTCCCATGAAGTCAATGGCCCATTTCCTAAATGCTTGTAGGGTCAACTGAGGTGCTAGTGGAATTTAATCTCTTGTGAATGGTTTCCCAACTTATTGGCATACATCGCAGGCTCCGTAATAGTCTTTAGCATCTCTGTGTAAGGTGGGCCACCAAAGGCCAACTCTAAGAACCTTCTGCGCAGTTTCTTTCCCTGCAGAATGTCCTCCTATGATGCCTTTGTGAGCTTCTGCAAGGATCAATGGTCGCTCTGCCTCCATAACACATCTTCTCAATATCTCATCAGGTCCCATCTTGTAGAGTTGTCCAACTATAAGTGAAAAGTCTGCAACGCGCACTACTAGTTGTTTATTCTGGGGGATTGTATCCTCACTAGGTTCCATTCCTGTTGATTGTAACTGGACTATTTCTGCAAAGTGGTCATCAATATTTCTAATGGCCAACAACTGTGCATTCGACAGTGCATGCTCCAAAATAGTGGGCTCTTCTCCATGTTCTAACCTCGACAAGTGGTCAATACCTTTGTTCATTCTTCCTGGATTTACTATGATCTCAAAGTCATATTCCTGAAAGAGAAGAAGCCATCTGCATATTCTCCCCCCAACATTGTCTTGTTGACTAGGTATTTCAGCGCAGAGTGATCAATAAACATTTTAAAGTGTCCTCGAAACAAGTAGTGGCGAAAGTTATGCAGCGCATACACCATGGTTAACCCCTCTCGCTCGGTAGTGGTGTAATTGATATCAACTGTTGATAGCTTCCTACTGGAAAAGGCTAATGGATGGTCAATATCTCCTTCCACAGGTTGTGCAAACACTGCTCCTAAAGCAATAGAATACGCATCGACATGCACATGAAACTCCTTGTTCCAATCTGGAAAAATCAGAATAGGCGCAACAACCATTTTTTGTTTCAGTGTGTCGAAGCTCTACTGGCACTCTTCTGTCCAACTAAAATGACAGTATTTCTTCAAAATATTCTCCATGGGTGCTGTAATCTGGGCATATCCTTTAATGAACTTCCTATAGTATCCAGTATGTCCCAGCGCAGTGCGCAATTGTTTGAATGAAGTAGGAGGGGGTAGATCAACTATAATGGCAATTTTAGATGGATCGACCAAGAATCCCTACTTGCATACAATATGACCTAAAAACACTCCAAATGGTGAGAAGAATATGCATTTATTCATATTCAAGGAAATTTGACACTGCCTACATTTGTTCAACATTAGCCTTAGACATTCAATATGATTTTTCAATAAACTAAAAACAATCTAATCATCAAAATATGCTTCTAGAAATTTATGCATAAACTCCTTGAATGCTTCGACCACCACCCTGGAAAAGATGGCTGGGGCATTCTTCAATCCAAATGGAATCACTGTATACTGATAGGACCCCCATTCTATTGCAAATGT
Source organism: Picea sitchensis (assembly GCA_010110895.2). Lineage (NCBI taxonomy): Eukaryota > Viridiplantae > Streptophyta > Pinopsida > Pinales > Pinaceae > Picea > Picea sitchensis. The sequence continues at coordinate 159,594 of SNQJ01S0025118.1, forward strand.
GGTCTTATGGCGATATTCCTTGACAATCTGGATCTGATGGTACCCCAAGAATCCATCTGTAAAAGAATATACTTCTTGGCCTCCCACATTATCTAACACTTCGTTAGTGAATGGTGTAGGGAAGAGGTCATGAAAAAAAGCATCGTTCAACTTCCTGAGATCTATGCAGATCCTGATATCTCCTATGTTCTTTTCCTGTACCACCATAGGGCTAATCCACTCTGACTCTTCCACAGGTTCTATAATCCTTGCTTCCATCATTCTGTGGAGCTCAATATTCACTTTCTCCTTATATTTAGGGTTCAATCTATAGGGTCTATGTTTGAATGGTCTTTCATATGGTTTAAAAGGGATCCTCATCTCTCCCATAAGCCCTTTAATGCCCTTCATATCAGTGAAATTGGTTGGAAACAAGTCCTGATATTCGTGCAACAATTTTGTAATCTTGTCAATAGTGGCAACATCCCAATAATCTCCAACATTTTCAAGCTTCGGTGTCTGTTTTGTTCCAATATTGAACTTATTAATCTTGATTAGCTGTCCAATGAATGGTAACTCAACTCCTGGTCCTTCCACATCTCTTTGGCCTTCTGTTTATGCAATTTTCACCTTTCTTGGATCATCGTCTTCATCAACATTGATGTTGTAACAACCTTGCAGTTTCTAGAGAGGCATAGTCCATTCGTCCTCTTCTTGCTTCAAAGGGAGGTTAGATGCCTCCTCGAATACTTTATGTCTTACAATATGTAATGCTTGATATACTGAAGGATATTGACTTTCAAATAAGAAGGTGGTTACAAAATTCTGAGTCATACCTTCCCAATCTTTAGTGATGAGGCATAGCTCGGCTTGAAGGTACCAGTTGATAGGGGTTGTGTCTAGCGCATTAATGAATATGTGAACCCACTGCTCTTGAGGAATGTTGCTCCAGGATTCTTCACAACTTCGCACATGGTCCTTTGGGTAGCTTCGACCTGTGTACCAAACTTCACAACCTTCTACTTGTGTGGAGAACCGCACTGTCATCAAGGTATGACATTATACCCATTCTGTAATGTTTTTATGTGTCCCCCACTATCTTGCTGGTGTGGCTTTTAGGTCCTGATCCATTTCCAACAATCTTTATTTCATTGGTACACTTTCTTCAAAGTTTGAAAAGAAGGTTTCTAAAGGATTCAGACCATCAAAGGTGGGTAAGTTACTTATTATTGTGTCGATCTAGTGAACTTCTCTGGTTAATCTAACACATATTCTGGTAGATACTTCATACATTTTATTCTGCCAGTTCTCCAGTGCTTCTTCTGAGTCTGATGAACATGCGTTGTCACTTCGCCAACTTAGGTTTTCATCGGTCGTAGGATTGATGTAATCATGCTGTCTGCTTGTTAGTTTGCATATGTTTTCCAGCTCATATGCGCGGTCTTGTTCTTTGATGGGATCTGTGTGTCGTTGACCTTCATATGGATCTAAGGGAGAAATAACCCTAAGGCCATCTCTTTCAAACATCGCACGTCTTTTCTTTAAATCAACCACAGTGGAACTATTGAAAGCCCAATCAATTCCTAACAATGCAGGGTAAGGACAACTATCATCAGTTATCTTAATTACCTCAGAATTTGCAAACGTTCTTACTCCGTTGATGTCCACAGGGACATGCTCCAATCGTCCAAAGGGGCTGACAACTTGTTAATTAGCCATCCTGAGCCTAATAGGGGAATAAATCAACTTCGGTTTTCCCATCAGTGCCCAAGTTTTCTTCGTCATGACATTGACCTCTGACCCTAAGTCGAGGACCACATAGTCTATATCATATTCACCAATATGAGCATTCAAGTGTAGTTCCTTATTTTTCCTCCTCTTTTTAGTGATTTGGTGTACTGACCTATTCAGTAAGGGGTCTATCTTTCCTAGCTCATACTGTCTGATTAAATTTTGTAGTTCTTGTACAACGATCTCATCCTGAATTAACTTAATGCAAGTATATAAAAATTCCATGAGCTTGCTTACCTCTTTTCCTTCTCTTGGCGAAGCAGACTGATCAAATGCCTCAGGCATCCCATATTCCCTTACTTCTGGCTGTGTCTTTGATGAAGATCCTTGGTCTGCTTTGAACCCTTTTCTTTCCTCCTCAAATATATGTCTTTCTTTCTTTGCATCAAAATTTTGGGTCTTCTCTACAACTTTCCTGATTCCTGAGTCTTCTGTAGTCTTTCCTTGGATCATTCTGTCTTCTCCTCTAACAATGCCTCCTCTAGTGATAACAACGACTCTAGGTTTTTCTCCGTGAGGTTAAACATATATCAGTTGCACTTGCGGTTTCTACTGAGGTCCTAGTCTCTCCTGAAGCTTAGCTAGCAATGCTGGACATTCCTCAATAACGTGTTCAAAAGAGTTGCAATAGCTGCAAGTGGTACAAGGGTTCTGACAGTCCCTTGCTAGGTGTCTTGGATGTGCATAGATATAACATATTATATGTCCTTGGCCTCGACCCATACCTCCTTCTCGTCCTTGTCCTCTAAATCCACCGCAAGGATTGAGGTTTCCTCTCCCAGGGGAGTTATACTGCGTAGTGTTTCCCTCTTGCTGTACTTCACCTTGAATTTTGTATATGTCTCTTGACCTTTCATGCATGAGATCGTAAGCCCTACAATCCCTATCATCATGTCCCACAGACTTATAGAACATGAAATACAAATTTGTGGGTGTATCAACATATTTTTGCATGTAATACCACTCACCAGGACGATGTTTATTTAGGCATACCTCGCACCAGGGTAAGGTGACTTGCTTCAAAGGGCTCAGGGCTCCCTAGGCCAAGTATTCATGAAATAGGGGGAAGTGCCCCTTGTCACGGACTTCTAATCTGCATTTGATACACCAAATGTATTCTCTTTTATCTTTTCCCTTCCTTCTTCATATCCTCGACTTGCAGATACAAACTAGTTAGTTGACTCAAGATCTGACTCATACCTGAGCTAGATTCTCCCATAGGGGTTGATTCTAACTTCATGGTGATATCCAGTGCCTCATCTTGTGAAGCAATCTTCTGTTGCATCAAAGGAACTTTGATGTGTGGTAAAAGGGCAACAATGAACCACTCTTTGTTTTGTTCATCTGGGATCTAAAAATCCAATTGACCTATTAAGGTCTTGAATCTTTGATCGAATTCCCAAACAGGTTCATCTACCTTCTGCTTGATCTCTTTCATCTCTATAATACATTGTGACTCCGATTTGGTTTTCTTGAATTCTGCAGTCAACACATTCTTGATCTCACTCAGTGGCTTAGGTTGTGAAAGTCCTTGGACAAGATTCATGTACCAACTCAATGCATGGTCCCTTAGGGTAGTATTAAACTGGGCTCTTTTAACAGCTTCGTTAGTGACATTCTTAATATTCCATACGACTTCACATAGGAACCAGTGCTGATCAAGGTCTTCAGACCCATCTCCCCTAAAGATAGGGAGTCTCATCTCATCTTCCATAGATCTTCCTAGGTTTCCTAGGTTTCCTGTCTGAGTATATGCTGAACTGCTAGTAATAGTACTCTGAGGACTCTAGTGACTCTGACTATTCTGATTTCTTAGCGCTACTGAAACAACAGGGGGATTAATAGTACTTACTTCATCAGTTTGCGCAGTTCCTGAATTTTCTGGCTCATCCCGACGAGGTTCTTTATCTTTCCCTTCCTCTTCCCTAGCGGGTTCTGAATGCTCTTCATCCGTTAGGTCTACCTCTTCTCCACTATAGAAACCCTTGTCCCCGTAGTTCTTCTTAAATAGGTTCACAAGATGAAATTATCTGAACACTCTCCCACTGCGCGTATGTCCAACTTTTGTGTCACTGTTGCTATCCAAATTTTTTAACATTAGATTTTTCAAATTCGACCAATCTACTGTATCTTCAAGATGTTCTTCTCATGCAATAGCATCTTGATTCTCAACTTCAGAAAATGTAAAAATTTTCCTCTGGGTCCCTTGAAGAAATATCTCTCCGCTTGGCTATATAACTCCACTCAGTCAACAACAAACTCGGTGATGTACCCTCCAATGGTGCTATCAAACCAGTGATCTACTGATCTTTATACAACGTTATTGATTCCCTTAACCTTATTGATCAGCGCTGACATCCAAACTACAAGAGGTCTAGATCTGATCTCAAATTGGGTATCTGCTAACCTAGCTAACCATTCATATAGCTCCTGATGGATTCCTCCAAAGAAAATCTCGTGTATATCAATAAATATATATCTCTCCAACCAATCCTCTGTACTAAGATTAGGGTTCTTATTCTGGGCTTCCACGAAGTCCTTCTCTTGATCCTCTATCCACTTTTGAATTTCTGTCTTTGATGGAAACCACCTTAACATTCCCTCAAGAAGATTCCTATCTTGACAACAGAACCATTTGTTGGCACAGGGGTAGACCCAAGGTTCAGCTCCAAGAGCACCCCAACAAGCCCTAATTGTTGTCCCTTTTGGCTACACCTGCGAAGCAGATGCAGTCTCACCCAAAGCAGCTATGGGGAGGCTGCAGGACAAAGATGTCTACAACCAAGGGAACTATCAATTGGATTCAAAACTAGAAAAGTACAAAATTCATATATCACTTATCATATTAGATCTATTCCACACATCTAATAGATCTACCACAGTAATGCAATAACAATATAACAAGGAAAAAGAGCATAGAATCAATCACACACACAAGACAAGATGTACATGGTTCACCCTCTTTCTAGGGCTACGTCCACAAAACCATGCTTTATAATGTATTAAGATGAAGCATACAGTTCTTTTCCGCGCTCTTAGCTAACAAAACTTCTTTCTTCTTCTCTTTATCTCTCCCCTCCCTGCGCACCCAGCTGCAGGGTTGATCTTCACACCCAGCTGAAGATCTTACAATACCAGAAGGCTCTCGTACTCAACACTTCTCTCTCCCACGATGTTGCTCACTTGATCACACAATAACAGTCCCAACACCAACAATAGTAACAACAATGACAACAACAACCCATCCTAGGTCCTCTTGACCTCTATTTATACATTACAATCACTCACCGACATCCTTAGGCCGAAATCTAGGTGTCAAAACCCTAAATACCAAAACCCTAGGTGTCTAAAACCCTAGTTCAACTTGACCCACGTTTTCAGGGCTTCATCATCATGTCTTTCCTTCCTTCTCGCGTGGTGCTCCAAAGCATCCAATGATGTATTTTTTTGCTTGTTGAGTTGTCCACGATCCTTCTTTCTTACTGATCTGTCATCCTCGATCTCCTCATCCAACGACTTTATTCCTTTTACTTCGCTCTGTATTTTCTGCTCTTTTTCTCACTTCCACCCAGTAACAGTCACTGTGTCTTTCGCACAATTTACATTTTGCCTTTTCTTCCTTGATCTTCGCTTATTTCCATAACCAAGGGCCAACAACACAAACTCAGGATGATTGCGCAGGGATGATCAATGATGAGATTGCAGTGCATGTATTGGATGCACTTAAGGAGAAGACCACGCAGGCCCAAATGCAAGCAGAGGAGCTCACAGAGAGTTAGACGAAGCACACAAGGCTTAGGTGGCTCGAGATGAGCCACATGTCAGCGTTGGGGGTTTGTTGGATGCAGACCGAATAAAAAAGAAAGGCTATTTTTGGAGGAGAATCATGGAAGAGGAAAAGCACATCTGGAAGGAAAAGCAACACACGTGCATGCATGGAAGACCTAACGATGCTAGGGTTAGAGTTTTTGTAATGCATTGTAATGGATGATGTGCCCAAGATATAAACAAGTAGTACTAGGGAGAGGATCAAGGGAGAACCAAAGGGACATATAAGAAGATAATTGTAAGGATTGTATGAGTGATTAAGATGGTGACCTTGAGAAGGCATGAGCGACTCGATCCCGAGGGTTAGATCGCCAGATGATGGGCCTAGTGCGATTTAGTGAGCCTCATAGGGATCAAGGAACTCGGGGGAGAGAGGAAGACTTAAGATTGTAACCACACACGGCGTGGGATATTTCCAAACTATAATAAAATCCCGAGAGCCAGATCTTTGTGGACATAGCCCAGGAGGGGGTGAACCATGGTAACACTACGTTATGTGACTGAATGAATGTGTCTTTGTGTCTGGTTATTTGATGAATGATGAATGAATGAAGTAACTAAGAAGATATAGTATGTTGCATGAATGCATAGAATGAATGTTATACCTAGATTTTAAATGGACCGAATAAAGGTTAAGGTGCACAAACACAGATCTCGCTCAGTCTCAGGTTGAAAACACCTGACTATTTTAGCCACTCATAGAGCTATATCGGGTGAGACTGCGCAGTGCACTCTGTGTACTGCATTTCCTTCTGGATCACCAGAGGGGCCGATAGTATTTAAGGGATTTTGTTGGGAAGCTTCTTAGTTATGAACCAGGGTCAATCTGCAATGGTCAATGAGAATCAAGACCAATAAGAGTAAATAGAAAAAAAGGAAAAAAACCAACACATGTTCATTAATAGTTTAGAGATCAAGACTGGGGTATTACATTCCCCTACCCCTATATTTTTCAACGTCCTCGATGCACACCACCATTGTATACAATAAATTTCACAAAAAAAAGTCAAAACAAATGTGGATATTCCTCCCACATTGCATCCTCCAAATCCCATGTCACTTCTTCGGGGTTGTAGTGGCTTGGTTGGACCTTTACTTGCCCTATGAATATGTTCAAAATCACAGTGACTTTACTTTTATAAAGAATATGAATCTCGTCTTTGAAAATTTCAAAGAATTTAAAGCCTTTATTGAAAATCAATGTGGCCGACCCATCAAGTGCTTGAGATTAGAAAATGGTGGTGAGTATGTGAGTTGACTGCTTAAAGAATACTTATTTTGATATGGTATTGATTGGTAGAGATCAGTTCCTCATATACCTTAGCATAATGGTGTTGCATAACAAAAAAGGAGGACATTAGTCGAAGTGGTTAGATGTTTTTTTCAAGCCAAATATTTTCCTCCTCACTTCTAGGTTGAAGCTATCTATTGTGAAATCTATTTTCTCAATCGCATCTCGACTCAAGATGTTCCAATGGTGATTCATGTTGAATGATGGTGTGGATGGAAGCCCTCAGTAGGCCACCTCTGCATGTTTGGATGTGTTTCTTGGGATCATATTTTTTATGATTGAAGAAGGAAATTAGATGCAAAGATTCATGCTTGCATCATGATGGGCTACTCTGAAGAGTCTAAAGCCTATCGACAATTTGATCTTGTCAAATGAAAAATCATTATCATACAAAATATATGGTTTGATGAGAAATATTATGGCATCAAGTTGTTGAATTCCTCTTCTGAATTGTTACAAGATGATCACTTTGATGTTGTTTCTAACTCTGGTTCTCTTGTTCCATTTTTCAATCCTTTTATTGGACAATGAAACTCTATTCCTATTTTGAATGGACCATTGACCTTCGATTCAACTGGTTAGTTGATATATGTTTCAACTAGTCCACCATCTATGTTGACTAAAATGTTCCTGACTTTTTATTGAAATTCTCTTGTGAACAAAAAATCACCCCTTTCTTGTCTAGCCAGATGGGTTTCCAAGACCATTGAAGTTGCTGGACCTGATATCAATGATATTTCTTCAGGTCGACAAAATCATAGTCAGAAGCATCATGCCACCTTTTCATTGATGAATTGTGTACTTTAAAACTATAATCTTATTACCTACTCATATGAACAAGGTCAACCTGAATGAGAACAAACTATGCAGACATAATTGGATTCTTTGTCAAATAATCACACTTGGGATTTAGTTCCTTGACCACAAGGGAAGAATGTTGTGAAGTGTCGATGGGTCCACAAGACCAAATTTATCTATGAAGGTGTTGTTGAGCATCATAAAGCTCACTTGGTTTTGAAAGGAATTTCTCAACAAGAATGCATCGACTACATTGAGACCTTTTCCCCTGTTGCGAAGATGAACTATGTTCGATTGATTCTTTCCCTTACTGCTCGATTTGGATGGCAGATCCATCAGATGGATGTAAAGAGTGATTTTCTTCATGGTGAACTATATGAATAAATTTTCATGGAACAACCTTCTAGTTTTTTTTACAGATTCTAACCTGGTTTTTTGACTTAAGAAATCTCTCTATGGTTTGAAGCAAGCTCCATGTGCTTGGTAAGCTAATATTGACAATTTATTTCTTCGCCTTGGTTTCAAACATTGTGAATTTGATCACAACTTATATGTACTCCATACTCATGGAAACACTTTGATTATTGTTGTATATGTTGATGACCTTGTCATAACTAGAAATGACACTAATCTCATTCTTCGATTGAAGAAGCAACTTCTTGACTCCTTTGACGTGAAAGATCTTGGTATTTTGCATTATTGTTTTGGTCTTCAAGTATTACCACTATTTGATGTTTTTTTCATTTTTCAATATAAATATGCAATGGATCTTTTGACATGTTTTAATATGGAAGATTGTAAGACTTGTGCTACTCCTTTTCAATCGGGAGTAAAGCTGAGCAAATCTTGCCAAAATCCCCAAGTTGATGCTACTCTCTATTAACAACTAGTCAACACTCTCATCTATCTTACTCACAATCGAACTAGCATTTCCTTTGATGTTAGTTTGGTTTCTTGTTTTATACATGATCCCAGGGAAAACCACTGGAAAGTAGTCAAACAAAGTTTTCACTATCTCAAGGGTACCACTCATTTTGGTATCAAATATTGTGAATGTTCATATTCGCTGGTCAGCTTCACCAACTCTGACTAGGATGGTGACATTGATGATCAGAATTCCACTTATGGATATGTGTTTCTCTTTAGCACTGGACCATTGGTTTGGTCATGTTAGAAACATAAGGTAGTCTCCTTTTCAACTACAAAATCATAATACCACAATGTCTTTCATGCAGGGACAAAGGAAGTACAGATTCACCAACTTCTTTGTGAACTTGGATTTCCTGTTCAAACCTCGAATACCATCTACTGTGACAATCAGAGTGCCATTCAAGTTGCCAAAAACCCTATTTCCCATAGTGAGATGAATCATGTTGAGCTCCATGCTCACTATTTGATACAGTTGGTTCATGAGAACGTTGTCTTTCTTGCAAAACATATAATCACATAGCTGGTATCTTCATTAAGCCATTATATGAAGCTAGGTTTATCAAGCTCCGTAGGATGCTTGGGCTTCATGAAGATACAATTATGATGGAGTTTCCTTCTGACGTAATTTCACCTCTTAAATCGCCATATTTGTGTGATGATGGGGGGGGGGGTGTTGGAACATCAAATTTTGATGGTTCATCACACTTCTCCTAGAATCAGTTGGTCATATGGTCAACCTACACCTAGAAAACGTTGGTTGGGAAATTGACCATGTATCTACATCAGTCAATTGAGTAGTTGAAAATCTTGTCAGTCAGATAGTTGGCCAACATTCGAAGATAGTTGGTCCATGGATCAACCTGCCAAGCATTCGAATATGAGTTGGATGCATGGACGATTGAGTCAAGCATCCTTTTTTAGTTAAATAGACAACACAAATTTGACAGAGTCAACTCTAACCATTGATGGTTATATGTGGACAAGATATTCCTGATTCTAAGGAAGTTGGTTAGATATTGAAGCTATAAATAGTAAACCCAATGGGTCATTATCAACAACACATGTACAAGAGTTGTATGCTAATGTTGAACATGGTTCTCATGTTAAATAAGCATTGTGATGTTCTAATCACAATGCACTATGTTTAAGTGTTGTAACAGTGTCTCTAGAAACCACCTTTATCTTTGAAACTTATCCTCTTCTATTATCTACAATTCCATTTATTTGTTTCATATCAGGTTACACCCACTCATCAACATGAGCATTGGCTGACTATGAATAGACTAGAGGTTCTCCTCTATCTCAAAAGGAGAAATGTATCTCTAATTGGAAAATGAAGGGTAAGAATCCATTTACAAGAGCCAGGTTTGAGGTTGCATTGGATCGGTTTCCAAGGTATGTTAGTCATTTGAAAGAGCATGGTACTAATTGGATTGGATTGAGGTTTTGTCTCCCTATTTTATGGATTCCCCTAAAAGGTGATGAAGATGAAGATGATTTCTGGGCTAGTATCAGTTAGAAATTAGGCTATTACAAGGCATAAGAAGAGGGTCACCCTTCTTGTAATTGAAGTACTATGTGCATAGAATCCTCACAACCAAATTCCTCGAAACAAGAATAACATAAGGATTGCATGAGAGCATGCAATGAATTTGATTGGGGGGATATGGTGGGCCTCGATATTGTCATCATTGTTTCCAGATTTTGACATTCTTTACATACTTTCTCACCCACCTTTCTAACCTTCACTTACCTTTTTATGCCAAAATGACATTTTTGTCATGAGGTACTTATTAGTTTGCATTTTATTACATTTTTTTGACTATTTGATGATAAATAGAGTGGATTGTGTATCCCCATGGGATATCACAATTGGTAAGATGTGTGCATACTCTCTCGATATGGGGGGAGGTCATGTGTTCAAGCCTTATGTCCCTGGGGTTGCAGTTTTTCACCCTTACCATCCACGAACGTGGGGAAGTATTGGTGAGTTTCCCATGCCTATTTCCATGGTGAAAACAATAAAGTGCATTATGTGCTCACAATCACCTCTAGGATGTTTATAGTTTGTATATGATATAGGTTTGTTTGTGGGATACACTACATGAAATCTACAACAACACTATTGGGTATCTTCACGAAACTTGCAACAATGTTGTGGGGTATCTACAAGAAACCTGCATTAGTGTTGTGGGAATTCTTCAAGAAAGATACAAAAAAATGATGGTGCAGAAGCTCTACATATGGTTTGTAGAACTATTAGAACCAAAAATTTAGGATAACAAATCCCAATCCATGAGCCGTGGAATTGAAGGCCACACGTGGTAAGACAACAAAGACCATGAGTTCATGGAAAGTGAATCTTTCTAGTATGGAGTGCATGTATGGAATGAAAACGTGGCTCATTTTGAATGTCACGAGGCCTTGAAACATGATGAACACAATTTATATTGTGTGTTTAATTTTGATAAGTGAATGGCCACAGTTCAAATATTCTTAAACTGCTTGTGCCCAAGTTATAAAGAGACAAGTAAAATTTGTTAATAGCTGTTAAGACAACTTGAGAACTGTTGGTTCTCAAACGTGTCTCACTACATTTTCTTTAGTATAGATATATAGGGGTCACTATAAAAACATTGTTGGAATACTGAGGGGGGGGGGGTGAATAAGTATGAGAAATTTATACCACTTTTAACCATAATATATATTCTTTCACTTTATCAACAATGTTAAACATTTTATCATCAATGTATCATCTATGATTGCATTCAATATATCATGAGCATATAATCATAAACAACATAACATCAAAAACATCACATCAAATACACAATACACCAACATTTACGTGGAATCCAAAATGGGAGAAAACCACATAATTCTTTCTTATATATATCAATAATTCATTCATAGGAAGAATAAACTTCCAAATTATCCAACTGTAACTGGAAGGAGGCTCCAACCCCCTATTCTCAGGCTCCAACCTGAAGGAAGCTACAACTCCATGAATTATCTGTATCCAACTAGAAGGAGGCTACAACCCCTAATTCTCAGTCTCCAACTTGAAGGAAGATACAACCCCATGATTCTCTATCTCCAACCAGAAGGAGGATACAACTCCCTGAGTTCTCTAGATTCAACCGGAAGGTGGCTACAACCATATATCCTTTCCCTATGCTATCACCATTAAATATAAGTGTAGACCAACTTCCACTACCACAATCATTGCCATTGTCACCACCACTGTCACTGTCTCTATCACATCAACCTGTACCCTGTCACTATATCCAACCTGTCGCATCAACCTGTCACTGATCAACCAATACTCAAACATATCCTCTCACATGGATCATATACCAAGGACACCTTTCAACTATATGTCCAACATCACCAACACATGCCTCTACCAAGCATGTACAAAATCATCAACCTGTACCAACAACCGTGTACCATAAACTTTACCACAACAAGTGCATTTATCATGCACCAACACCTATACCAAATCCTGCATCAACCATGCACCTCAACATGTACCAAATCGTGTATCAACCATGCACCTCAACATGTACCAAATCATACATCAATGATGCACCTCAACACCATACCATGTGCCAACCATGCACGTCAACAACATACCATGTATCAATCTTGTACCATACCATGTGCCAACCATGCACATCAACCATAACAAGTGTCTCAACCATATACCATATCACTCTCAATCATTCCATGCACCATAAGATAAGACTCAATTATACACCATAACATGTAACCAAACCATACACCAATATAGCCAATAATTCGTCTAATCAATGTACCATAACATCACCAAGGTGTACCATATCACATACTATCATCACCATTCATTTACCATAACACCATAATCATAACCCTTAAAATCTTACCTCTGATCTTGTAGCTGACTTGTTGTACTGGAAACTGACCTGTGATTCTTTCACAGTCCTCAACAACTTGGTACCAACATCCCTTCAAAAACTTTCACAAGTCCTTTTACATATACGTGAATTTCTCTTCTACAAGCCAAAAATATCCACGCTTTCCTCTACTACAACCCGCATATATCCACGCTCTACTGACCAACAACTCGTGGATACTTCAGAAACTAGGGTTTGTTGCAAACTCAATACTTTCTCCTTCGACCCTCCTTTGCTACCTTAGAAAAATGTCATCACAACCTTAGAAAAACATCACTAGCTCACAATATATATAATCAATGAGTGAGTGAGTAAGCGTACTTATGAGAGAGTCCTTGAGGTGTTTACATAATTTTTCATAGTAACTTCTCTCCTTACTTTAGGGATTTATTGTTTCAACCACTTTAGTGTTTGACTAAGACTTGTAACCAACTATGGGATTCTTGACCACTCTTCTGGGCTTCCAACTTTACAAAGCCATATCTCCCTAACTGTGAGGAACACCTTGGCATTCCACATATCACTTAAAATGAAACGACGTGTACTATCCATCTATGATAGTCTTACCTACAATTTCATTGTCTTTCATGCTCATATTCATTAATCAACTTCGGGTCCCATAACCACACCTCCGGGGCTCCATGTAGGCTACATCAAATGTACCCAACTAACTCACCAAAAATATTGATCATACAAGTGTCAATCAACTATCCAACATCTCTGGACCTCTCCAAGGGTTGACATCAATATCTGAGGGTTGACATCAATCTCCAATATCACTCTCCAAAGGTTGACATCAATGACAACCAACTGTCCAAACCAATTGTCCAACAATCTCCCCCTTTGGAATTGATGGCAACACCAACATTGATGGAAACAATTAGACATGGAAAAAATCATTTGCATTCTCCCCCTGTGATCATCTCTCCTCATAAATGTTTCTATCTCTCCCCCTTTTACATCAATGGAAAAGGGTATCTCCTCTTGGGGTTGATCCCCTTGTCTTTATGCCTCTATTATTTCTCTTAATATTTGACCAAAGGTTAACTCCCCCTGTCGATATGTCTCCTCCTGATACTGTACCTACTGTAATAAATCACGGGTAAAAGAATAGCTCCCCCTCTGGGTATGTCTCCCTATCTGTATTCTACCAATCTTCTTTTATTGATCTCTCTCTATTATGATATTTCTTCCCTTGAATTTTCTGTAAGATGTATATGTTTCCTTTCCTCTCTTCCAATGTTGTTTATTGTCCATTGGTGCTTCCTCTTGAATTTCACTGACATATATAAAAAGAATTCAAAATTTTATTTCTTCATTTACTTGTCATGTTCACTTGACACTATTGTTCAACAATGTCCTTCTGATGATACTTCTGCTGACAATTTCTCTTTCCTTGTTCTATTGTACCTTTCACTGCTTTCCTTTCTGTGACCAATTGATTCCAATTGATCCCATTGATTCCAATTGTAAATATGTTTCTATGCTAATAACCTATGTTTCATGTATGTGCTAAACATATCATGAATACATGTCTATCCATATGTCACAAACTGTTCATAACCCTACTACTCAATTGTACACAATGCTGACCCATCTATCACTATACTATCATGAAGACTTCTCTGATTATGCTACAACTGATCAATATGTTACTCTATACTTATTATGTCTGATTGATATTAATATGTCTTTGCAACCACTACTCGAAGGATGGTTCTTTGATCTATCTCAGCTACTACATGGAATCCCCCTATTCAATATTCATATTTACTGGGAGTCTCCAAGCCGGATGGATCAGAACAATACCTGCTATGATGCAGAGTAATATTCTTCTTCATATGTGGAGACATATTCCTCTTCATCCTCTTTTTGAATTCTGTCATCATCCTGAGTTATGACATCTTCTTCTTTATCCCCTTCCTAAATTCTGACACTTTCCTCTTTGCATGCAAATTCATCATGATATTGTGTTGTTGCAAATCCTGTAAGTACGATTCCTTGGAACTGTTCTTCATTTCTTTTCCAAGCCTTCTTGTATCTATCATCAATATTTTATTTCATGGGAGGATTTATCACACTTATACAATCACGAGCTATGTGTCCATAGTTATGGCACTTGTAACATTCAATGTCATGTGGGGCCACATAATCTTTTCTTGTTTGAACATTTATTTTATAAGCCCTGCAATCTGCAACCTTATGTCCAAAGTTAGTACAATAAAAACAACGACTATAAAATAAATTTGCATACCTGTGAGTGAATGATCTTCATTGTGGTGTAGTCCTTCTGTAATTCTTCCTTGGTTGATCAAGATCTTCTCTTTGGTTATTTATTTCACAATGATTGAAGCTTCTTTGCTCCCTAAATGTAGGTCTTATGTATTCATTCCTTTCTGATTCTTTTTGACCATGAATCCTTCCTTTGAGAACTTTTGCATCACTCCTTTGTTCTATTTCTTTCATCAAGGAGCTTGAACCTTCCTCAAAATGAACATTCTTGTATCCTAGTCTAGATTTGTCACTGTATGGCCTTTGACTATTGATAATATTTTCTAACACTTGAGAAATTTTCAAGTTCTTACTAATCTTGTTGACTTCAAATATTAATGTCACGATTTCCTTTTTGAGCTTCTCACACTCTTTTTATTTCCTTATCATATGGATCTACATTACTTCTTCCTTTCATTTTCCTTCTTCAAGTAGGGTTCTCAAGTGGATTTTTTCTTCTTTGAATGATTTGTTTTTCTTCTTTTATTTCTTTAGCTCATTTAAAGAACTAATTAATTCTTCCTCAATATCCACTTCACCTTCTTCATCATTTTTCTTGTTTTATGTAGCCATAAAGAGTACTTTCTCTGAGTCACTATCACTTTCATCATCTTTATTGGATGAAGAACTCTCTTCTCTTAAGTAGATATTTTTCTTGAAGATTTTCCTTTTATCTTTTATGTTTCCCTTTTGATATTTCTTTTCTTTGTTGAGATCTTCCTCTTCATCACTATTTGACTTCTTAGCATAAGGAAATTTATTTGAAAAATGGCCAATTTTACCACAATTAAAACATTTTAAGGGAAGTATACCTTTGTACTTGCTGGTTTCTCTCTTCAG
Source organism: Picea sitchensis (assembly GCA_010110895.2). Taxonomy (NCBI): domain Eukaryota; kingdom Viridiplantae; phylum Streptophyta; class Pinopsida; order Pinales; family Pinaceae; genus Picea; species Picea sitchensis. The sequence continues at coordinate 175,257 of SNQJ01S0025118.1, forward strand.
CTTCCTTACAAAGTTGGTTATTTCTTCATCCTCATATGAATCATCACTACAACTGTAATTTGGATTTGATTCAATATTTTTCTTCTTCTTTGTCCTTTTGGATGCTTTAAAAGTTGCTTCTTTTGTGGATGGATTTTCCTGTACTATCCTCTTTTAATAAGTTGTAAATATTTCATGTATCTCATCCATGCTTATTGTACCCAGGTTTGCTCTTTCTTCTAGGGATGAAATCTTCAGATCAAATCTCATTGGTCGAGACCTTAGTACCTTTTGAACAATGACTAGTTCTTTCATTTATTCTCCCAAACCTTTAATAGCATTCACTATTTCATCAACTCATAGAAAGTAGGCTGCAATGTTTCCTCTTATTTCATCTTTAGTTGTTCAAATTGACCTCTGTAAGTTTTCTTCTTGGCTCCATTGACTTTGGCATCCCCTTCATAAACATTTTGAATTTTTTCCCATATCTCCTTTGCAGAATCACAATGCCCTTGAAATATACTGAATCAACCAAACCATTAAGGATGGAATTTTTATCCCTCAAATTGTTTTGGCCAAGTTTCTTTCCATCATTATCTGTTGGAGGAGTGGAAGGATCTTTGTAACCGTATACTACCGATTTCCAAACATCAAATCCCCGTGCTTGTACATATATTTTCATCCTTATGCTCTATAATGCATAGTTATTTCCATCAAACTATGGTATTCCATTCTTATACAAACTTTTTCTCTCCATGATCTTACTTCCAATGGTTACACTATTTTCTGAAGGAAACTTCTCCGATACCAATTGTTGGAATATTGAGAGGGGAGCGAGGGTGAATCAATATGAGCACTTTATACTACTTTTAACCACAATATATATTCTTTCACTTTATGAACAATGTTCAACATTTCTCATCAATGTATCATCTATGATTGTATTCAATATATCACGAGCATATAATAATAAAAAACATCACATCAAATACACATTACACTAGTAGTTACGTGGAAACCCAAATGGGAGAAAACCATGGAATGATTTCTTATATATATCAAGAATTCATTCATAGGAAGCACCAACTTCCAAATTCTCCAGCTGCAACTAGAAGGAGGCTCCAACCCCCTATTATCAAGATCCAACTTGAAGGAAGCTACAACTCTTTGAATTCTCTAGCTCCAACTAGAAGGAAGCTACAACCCCCTAATTCTAAAGATCCAACATGAAGGAAGCTACAACTCCCCAATTCTATGGCTCCAACCAGAAGGAGGCTACAACCCCTTGATTTCTTCGACTCCAATAAGAAGGTGTCTAAAACCACCTATCCTTGCCCCATCCTACCACCCTGAAATATAAGTGTAGACCAACTGTCACTAACACAATCACTGCCATTGCCACTGCCACTGTCCCTATGTCTGTCACATCAACCTATAACCTATCATTGTATCCAACCTGTCACTGATAAACTGATACTCAACCAGATCTTCTCACATGGATCATATACCATGAACACCTCTCAACTAAATGTACAACATCACCAACACATGGCTCTACCAAGCATGTACCAAATCATCAACCTGTACCATCAATCATGTACCACAACCTTTACCACAACAAGTGCATCAATCATGCACCAACACATATACCAAAGCGTGCATCAACCATTCACCTCAATATGTACCAAAATATGTATCAACCATGCACCTCAAAATGTACCAAACCATGCATCAACCATGCACCTCAACACCATACCATGTACCATACCATGTGGCAACCATGCACATCAACACCATACCATGTATCAATTATGTGTCATACCATGTGGCAATCATGCACATCAACACCATACCGTGTATCAATCTTGTACCATACCATATACCATACCATGTTCCAACCATGCACATCAACCATAACAAGACTTGTCTCAACCATATACCATATCACTCTCAATCATGACATGTACCATAAGATAAGCCTCAAGCATACACCATAACATGTAACCAAACCACACACCAAGATAGCCAATAATGCTTCTAATAAATGTACCATAACATCACCAAGATGTACAATATCACATACTATCATCACCATTCATGTACCATAACACCATAAGCATAGTGCTTAAAAGATTACCTCTGATCCTGTAGTTGACTTGGTGTATTGTAAACTGACCTGTAACTCTTCCACAATCCTGAGCAACCTAGTACCAACATCTCTTCACAACCTTTCGCAAGTCCTTTTACATATACAATACTTTCTCTTCTACAGCCCGTGGATATCCACACTTTCCTCCACTATAGCCCACGTATATATGTGCCCTGCTAACTTGCAACTCATAGATACCTCAGAAACTAGGGTTTTCTGCAACCTCGAGACTTTCTCCTTTGACCCTCCTTTTCTACCTTAGAAAAATTCCGTCACAACCTTAGCAAAAGATGACTAGTTCACATGATAGATAATCAATGAACGAGTGAGTAACTGTACTTATGAGAGACTCCTTGAGGTATTTATATACTTTTTCATAGTAACCTCTCTCCTTACTTTAGGTCTTTATTGTTGCAACCACTTTACTCTTTGACTAAGACTTGTAAATAACTATGGGCTTCTTGACCACTCTTCGGGGATTCCAACTTTACAAAGCCATATCTCCCTAACTGTGAGGAACCCCGTGGTGTTCCACATATCACTAAAAATGGTACAACACGTACTATTCATCTATGATAGTCTTACCTGCAATTTCACTGTCCTTCATGTCCATATTTATTAGTCAACTTTAGGTCCCATAACCACACCTACGGGGCTACATGTAGACTACATCAAATGTACCCAACTAACTCACCGTCAATCTCGATCATACAAGTGTCAATCAATTGTCCAATATATATGGACCTCTCCAAGGGTTGACATCAATCTCTAAGGGTTGACATTAATATCCAAGATCACTCTCCAAGGGTTGACATCAATGATAACCAATTGTCCAACAAGCATCCCACCTTCTCTTGTATGGATACAAAGGAGATAATAGACTACAAACATTATTGTGAATTATTGTTTAATTAAAAATATTTCTTGAGTTTGGTTCATTTTTTATATATTCATGTGTGCATGAGGTGATTTAGTAGTTGTTACATTTTTATTTCCAACACTCTTTTTGAGGAGGAAGGGCCCACTCCAATGCAACATGTGTCGTGGTAATAGTTAGTTCTGTAAGATTTTGTAATTGAAAGTATTTTTAATTTAAACTTGATTATGTTTAAGAAGTTGAGTGTGGTGTGTTAAACCCATAGATTGTCATTGTGGAAAAATATATTTTGAATCGTAACTATTATCTAATATATGATCTCATTTTGAAGTTATTTCCTTCTTCTTGTAGATTATTATTATTGTTTTGGTAAACACATTACATCTTCCTTGCATATCTGAATTATTATTTAATTGCAATTGGTTCATGTGTGGTGTGTTTATTTCCAAAATTTTGTAGATCGACATTTCTTTGTTAAACATAGTTCCAATACTTTCATAGAAGATAACTATTGTCTTCACATCCAAAGTTTGTTATTTTTTATTGCATTCAATTTAGAAAATTTATAACGACAAGATTTTCATTTCTTTAGCCAAATTTTTGAATGATCTTAAGTAAAAAATTGCACTCGCTGCACTAAGTAATAGACAATGATCCTATTATCAAGGGACAGACTTTATTTCCTATAGTTTGTTTACATTCTAAACAAGAGTGATTTTCCTTTACAACAAGACTGAGTTTCCTTTATATCAAGAGTGAATTTCCCTTCCAACAAAAAATTATTTCCTTTCATAACAAGTGTGGTTTTCCTTTTCCTGCAATTTACATTTAGTCAACTCATTTCTTCCAAGTTTGATTATCATTTCCTTTCTGAAGATTATGTGGTTAAGTAGAAAAGTTATAACCTTGGCAGTGGTACTATTCATACTTTGTCTCTAAGGATAATTGGTTGAAACTACAAGTACATGAAAACTAGGGGAATCAAAAAGTGTGACTTGCATCTCTCTCTCTCTCTCTCTCTCTCTCTCTCTCTCTCTCTCT
>SNQJ01S0025118.1:179324-196106 GCA_010110895.2 Picea sitchensis
TTGCATGGTAGCTCACAAGTTCAATATAAACCCCGCATTGACAATTTAATGCACAAACCCTTGGTTAACTTACTAATTAATTAGAAGGTTAATTAAAAGGCCCATCAACCACTACACCCCCTGTCTTTCCCAACGTTAATATGTAATGGGGATTTCTTATACCCCTTTCCCTACCTTTCCATTTGGAGTGGGGCATATCCCTACATATGTTCCATCTATGGTAAGAAAATATTTTCCAACTTCTGGCATGCCAATGGGAAGCACTCACTTCCCAAGAATGGGAAACTAGGTGAGTGGAGGAATTCCTCCATTTGTCCAAGTCCTACTTGGATTCCCCTAGAACCTTGGTTTTCATGAAAACACTCCTTTTCTTCCTAACAATGGTTACATGCCAAATAATTCCTTCATGAGTACCACCAAAATGACGGGGAATATCCATAGAAGCTATATATCAATGACTAAGATGAATATGACCTTTTTAGTGATGTTGAGTCTTTTAGATTTAACAAATATTATCGATGACCCAATGCTACATGATCATTAACCATCGGTTCCTACTAAGTTACCTTAATACATTCCCAAATTTGGAGGGAAGATTGGAAAAAACCATTCCAACCATGTCATGGATTTCCATCTCTTATGTTCATCAAACTCATTGATGGATGAAAATATCAAGATCAAAATTTTATAATGCACCCCAACTAGATTTTCCATGAAATGGTACATTGAGCTCCCGTAAGCCTCATTTCACAACTTTGATTATTTGGCATTGAAATTCTTGAACCAATTTTAGTTTCATATCTTCTATGAGACATGGAAACATATTTTGACCTCATTTTGGTAAGAAAATTCCATGCATATATACGATCACATCCAAGAGTGGTAGAGAATATGCCAAATGATCAAAGTCAAAATCCCAAATAATTTCTTACTGGATTGGTTTTTTTAAGTATTTACTATCTTATATGTAACGTCCCCCATCTTAACTAAGGAACATTACTACATGGAATACACATAAAAATAAAAAAAAATTGATAACCAATTTCCTGTAGCTTACTGAACACAATTTATACACATAATTAACTAGATTTTTACACCCATAATTAAATTCATCCACAACATTCTAAATGAACATGAATGAAACTAACAAATCATCTACAACAACACAAAAAACCATTCTCATTCACATAGTAAAATGCAAATCCATAATACTCATAAGAAAACTCAGATAATGGATAAACACTTATCTTTAAAAGAAAATTTATGCAACCAACTATATGGGAAAGACGTTCCACCCAACCATAGAATTACTATTCCAAATATCAACAATGAGTCACCCCTAAGCTGGGGCTAAGAATCCACAATAGAAGGGTGCCTCTCATAGTCTTCTCATAGCTCACTATCCCACAACTCATTGGTATTCTCCTACAACTATCCTAAATTTCCTCGAACTCTCTTCCTCTTGACCTGCCTAACTCAAGTAATGTGCCCCTTCACCTCTCTCAACCCATTAGGCGTCCCATTAATTTATCAATATATCTCTAGCACAGGTAACCAATAATCTCTCTAATGGGAACTCAAAGGAACTCATTGCCAAGAAAACTACTAGCAAACGACAACAAACATTTGTTGGTACAATGCAACTCCCCTAGGAGTTCACTCTTCAAGCCTAACATGCTAGTTCTTCAATATTCAACTCCAAAATGCTAAAAAAATGATTCAACATGCTCCAAAAATTTTCCTAGCCATCCCGATCTAGCTCCCATGCTCTTTTTCCTTGCTCTCTACTCATTGTTCATCCAAAAATGAATTTGAAAAATTGCCTATTCTCCCCATATGAATTTCCTCTATTTTCCTAATACAATTGATTGCTCACTCTGCCCAATGTTGATTGTACTTCATCCCCATACTCTCCAATAACTATGGGATGTGACTCTCACACCCATCGTATGATGGGTATTCAGTGATTGGGCTCTCATACACTCAACCAAAAAATATAAGGTTTTCCCAAATGATAATAAAATTAAGAAATATGGGTTTGGATTAATACCCATAAACCATTTCCCATTGGACCCCTCTTATACACTCCTAGGAATTCCCCTCTCCTATGGATTAATTAACCCCCATCTATGTCCATATTCATAGTAGTTGGTATCACATTATATTTATTAAAATCAGAAAATACAATTCACATATTACATCACTTGGCCATAGACACATTCATATCTACATTATGCATTGATTAAGATAGGGATTATAGAAGGGATGTTACATTCCCCATCCCCTACAATTGTGCACCATCCTCAGTGCACAACACCATGCTGAAATAAATATACAATTTTACATCATAATATTCATAAAATAAAATTCTAAAATATTTTTACTCTCCAACAATAGTTCCAACCATAATCTCCCATTCTTCTCAACCTGCTGACCCAAGTAATTCACCCATTTCATTGCCTTTAGTCCATCGACCTACACCATTATTTTATCAGGGCTATCAACATAGGTGACCAAAAATTCTGAGATGTGGTTCAAGAATGTCGTTTCCCAAAGTGGAGTCTTCCATTTTCAACTTCTATTTTCTTCAAAATCGACAAAAAATTATGGGTAATCCTCTCACATGGTTTCTTCATGCTCCCATGTTGCATATTTAGGACCGTAGCAGTTCGATTGGACCTTTACCAACCCTATGGATTTGTTCCTTATAAATTTGAATTTCCATTCCAGGATGCATACTGGTTCCACTCAGAAATCCCCTTCATGTTCCTCATGGATCTTAGTCCAATCGATTATGTGGTTAGGGTTAGACACATATTTATTTAATAAGGACACATGAAATACATTATGCACTCTCATGGATGCAGGAAATTCTAGCATGTATGAAACTGACCCTATTTTCTCTAATATTTCAAAAGGCGCACATTATCTTGCTACTAAATTTGGGCAGTAACCCAATCTTATTGAACTTCTTTTCACTTTCACTATTAGAAAAACATGTTCTCCCACTTTAAAATATCTACAAAATATGTTCTTGTCTGCATAACATGTTTTCTTGTCTTAGGAAACATTTAATTAATGCCTAATCTTTTTCATTTTCTCTTCCACTTCCCTTAACAATTCTAGTCCAATGATAGCTCTGTCTGCTAGGTTATCTCCCAAATCATTGGTGCGTTACATTTACTACCATAAAATTCTTCAAATGAGCTCATTTTTAATGAGGCTTGATACCCATTATTGTAAGAAAAACATACTAAGTGGATGTACTCTTCCCACTTTGATGTATAGTCCATCACATGCATTATGATAGTGTCTTCAATGATTATGTTAGTCCTCTATGTTTTCCAATTTGACTCTGGGTGATACACTGTACTGAGATTTGAATTTGTTCCAAAGACTTTGAACAAACCTTTCCAAAAATTAGAGGCAAAATTTGGATCTCTGTTTGAAACAATTTCCTTAGGCATCCCATGTATCTTGGTAGCTTCTTTCATGAAAATCTCTACAATATTTATTTCCTTGTACGTTGTCTTCACAAGAATAAAATGTACAACTTTTTTTAATTTTTCCACCACCACCATGATGGAATCATGTTACTTCACTGTCATGGGAAAGTTTGTAATGAAATCAATTGTAACCACTTTCCATTTCCACTAAGGAATTGGCAATGGATACAACATCCTCACTGGATGTCTATGCTTTGTCTTCACTTTTTGGCACTCTAGACACCTGGCTATGTAATTATCCACTAATTTCTTCATTCATGGCCAAAAGTATTGGCTTCTTATAGCTATAATTGTTTTCTGATATCCTGGGTGCCCAACATATGGAACATTGTGCATTTTCCTCAACACTATATTTTTTTATCTCTTCTGAATTTGACACATATACATTTCCTTTTTACATGAGGATTCCATCCTTTTTCATCTCATAATAATTAAATTTCTGTTGTAAATTGCCTTACTGTAATGTCACTTTTATTTTTAGATATTTTTGATCTGAATTTGCATCCTCTAAAAGTCCGTCTTTTAAATCTATGTTGAACATGTTGATGTATGAAATATGCATTGCATGAGCTCTTCTATTGAGTGCATCAACCACCTGATTTTTCTTTCCTTTTATATGCTTAATTTCAAATTCATATTCACTAAGGAATTCAAGCTATCTAGTTTGTATGGAATTTAATGTTGGTTGTCCAAACAAATGCTTCAGATCATAGTGGTCTGTCCTTAGCTAAAATGTTCTCCCCATGAGGTAATGTATCCAAATTTTTAGTGCATGTACAATGGCTGTTAATTCCAATTCATGTGTAGCATAATTATTTTCATGCTCTTTTAGTTTTTTAGACTCATAACACACAACATGATCTTTTTGAATGAAGACTCCACCGAGCCCTTCATTGCATGTATCAATGCACACTACAAAATATTCATCCATATATGCAATATTCAAGATTGGTTCACTTGTCAAAATGTATTTGAGCTACTGAAAATGCTCTACAATCCATTGAAATTTCACTCCCTTCTATTGAAAAGAAGTGATTGGGCTTGCAATCTTTAAAAACCCTTTTATGAATCTTTGGTAATAACCAACAAGACCCATAAATGATCTAACCTCTATCACATTTCTTAGCGTTGTCCATCCTCTAATGGCCTCTATCTTCTTGGGATCAACTACTATCCCATCCACTGAAATAATATGCTCCAAGTAGTGAATCTTCTTTTGATAAAATATGCACTTCGTTTGGCATACAATTTATGCTCTCTTAAAACTTACAACATGATATTGGAGATATTACACACTCACCTAGTATTTCTTTTCCTAATGTTGATAGTAAAATTTTGAGAATGCTTCCTTAGATGAGAATATTCTCTCTAGAGAATATTCCCCTACAAAATAAGGCATTCCTCTTCAATTCAGAGTCAGTTACACTTAGTTACACTTGTTATCATTGAAATATCGTCCGTAGAATTGCATGCAAATGGTTATAGAAATACAACAATGCCAACAACAATTAGTTCACCTGCAACACTAAAATACATTTCAAAAGGAAAAAACTATACAATTGGGAAAAAAATGATATGCCCAAATTCACTAAAGGAAGCATGTGCACAGTGCACGAGACAACAAAGCCCTTAGATCTCACAATGTGCCAAATGCACGTCTGTGTACGGAAAAATCTGCGCACACCCATGAACGACACATTTATGGTTCTTGTCGCCTCCCCAACCACTTATGGACTATCTCCCAAACTGATTTGACCTCCATATTTGAGCGAAATCCGAATGGGGGGCTGGTCAAAGACCAAAGGGTGCCCTAAAAGGCCCCTTGTTCACACCAAGAACCAATTATATTTTTCCTTGAAGAAATGATATAAATGAAAGCCATGGTTGCACTAAGAAACCAAGATCTTCATAGTATTGTTATGTTGCCTCATTTCTACCTTGAGAATCCTCTTTTCTCCTTGGAGTATTCAAGCATCATTGCAATAGGCCATTCCACTCACCTCTTGAGGGAATAGAAATTTATTTTCTTCACCATTTGTCATTTTTCTTTCATTGTAATAAGAGCTCACCATTAGGGAACTAAAGATCCCTCCCAAGGAGGAATATGGGACCCATAAGTCCTCATTTTTCTCTACGGTGTTTTGCCTACTAATATAGTTATCCATTGGTGGAATTATCTTGGTCATTGGTTGATTTTTTATGGTTCTAATTTTTTTATGCATTCTAAATTTTATTTCTTAGTTGTTTTAGTTTGTTTCTTTGTTTATTACATGTGTTTGGCTTGTTTAACCCACTCACGAACTTCTATCTTTTCTAGTAGGCCCAACTAGGCATGCAAGTGTTATTGTTTTGCTCACCCAAGTGATGAAATAGACACAACATATTGACGACCATATTGGGGATCAAGTATCAAATTCCACCCTATTTGGGATTATATAACACTTCTTTTTAATCAATTTGTCTTAGAGGTACCAAAACCGACATGGCCTTACTTGTCAAAAGAAAAATTCTGAGTTGGAGGAGGATAATTTCACTCAAAAGTCCACCCCTGCCGCGTATCATAAAGTGAGTGGGTTTTCTTGCCCACAGATGCACACTCAACGCACTGTGCACCCCACAAACCCTCTTTTCTCTGCGCATTCTGTGCACAGCCTACCCTCTGTGCACCTGTCATAATTGTAACCCGCACACATATCCAAATTTTCAAAATTGTAAGGGTTTTTGTGATGATTTGAGGGCCCCTAGCCTTCATATTCATGCTTTTATACAATTTGTAATGCTCATGCACTCCACTTAGAATCCTTTCCCATATGAAAGGTTAGCTAAACATAGGCACTTAGTGGGTAAGAAGAACCAAAGATTCTCCTATTTTGCTTTTGGTTGCCACATGGATGGCTTGTTTGGTTTGTAAAATTTAAGTTGAGATTATTGCTATCACATATAAAAACACTTACATTGGGACCAAAAATTAACTTTGATCATTGATTATGCTCTTCTCTCGCACCATAGAGCAATATTGAGAATCAAAAAGGTGGTTAAAGGGACATTCTAGCTCCCTTAACAAAAATCTTTAGGAGAGGACAAATCCCCCCTAGGGATCCTCTTAGTTTCTTTTTTGAAATCATCTTAAAGTTGTAAGAGCCCATACATGCCCACATGTTGCAAACTTAGGATAGTTTCTTGAAATTGTTTACTTAGTTTACTTCACTACATAAGTTTAAAGATCAAAGTAATGGGCCCATACATTCCCACATGCTTACAATCTAGGATAGTTTTTCAAAGCTTTCTTAGTGTAAACAACATTTAGGGATTTTAAAGGATTGGTAAGGACCCATATGTCCACATGATAGATCTTTAGGGATTTTAAAATTTCGCAAGGTTGTACCAATGACACTTAGTAATTTAGGTAACAAATATTTGTAAGGAGCACAGGAAGCCCACATGTTGCATTCTCACACCAAACTTATTAAAAACTTGGCACAATTTTTCACTTGCTCACACACAAAGTCATTCCTCACTCACATAATTTCTATTTTGAATTGTGAAGGTTGAAGTAGGTTTTCTCCAAAGGAATTCCAAAACTTCCCACTACTTCTTTGGAAATTATCCACACCCACTTAATTCAACCGAGATTGGTTCACACCCCCAATCTCTCATCCCACCACATCTAAAAATTTTCTAAAAAATTCACTAAGTTTTCCTCCATAGGAGGTGCCAGTATTTTTTTTATAGTCTCGGTAGGATCTCGGGGGTAGGCATACAAATAACCCCCTATTATCTAGTTCTCACATTTTCAAACATTAGAAGTTGAAAAATAGGGAACTTTCAAATCCTCCAAGTCAAGTGTTCCTACACCATAAGGAAGGGAGATACCTGTGAAGGGTTGAAGACCGAGGTCCAATTGTTCTATGCATCCCCCCTTGAGTCACCCAACTCTTGGAAGGGATCCATCCTGTGACCCATTTTTGAGGCCGAAAATATAAATGCCGCACTTTGACCGAGGTACCTAGTGACCAAAATTTAGGACATCTACCCAGGTGGAAATTGTGGGTTGTAATTTCACCTTGATCAGATTTTGTGTGGCTATTGGGAAATATCCCCAGCTCTTTCGAGATATGCACCCTCTACCCCTAATTATAACTGATTATTTCAACCTTTACTAGTTCCTCTTCTGGTGGCTTCAGAACCCAATGTTGAGTGCTCTTGGAAGGCCTAGTGCTATTTGAGAGGAAGGATGATACGTCTTTTAGGACACAAGCATTTGATTTTATTTGTTCCCCCACATGGACAAAATCCACCTACCCACACGTTTTCTTATTTATAGTTGATTTATGTATGATGCTCATTTGATTACATGCAATTGTGAGTTGTATTATCTTGTGAAGGTCTAAATTATACAAAGCTCCTTTTCATCTATTTCTCTCATCACCATTTGCACACATTCACTTTGCTAGTAGGACTCCATAGGGGACCCACATAATCCCCGTCATTCCAGACACTTGCAAAATCTCCCTCCTATTCTAGGAGGATTCCCTAGTCTTGCCAACTCATTGGCTCAACCATCTCACACCCCCGCAAGTGATACTATTTTGGGATCAAATTTACTTGGTTCTAGTTTCCTTGGGTCCAATTCCCAAGTAAATACATCAACTATATCTCCTTCGTAAGGAGGGGGGGGGTAAACTTCTTCTCAAGGGAGAAGTACAACCCCACCAAATCCCTTTCACGGTTCAGGTCCACTACCTACTCACACAATGGCTGGAATTGATCCTCCACCAAATCCCCTATGCCATACTTGGCATCTCTCAACATTCATGATTTGAATAAACTCACGAATGATCCCATTTTACATGACCCCACATGGCCCAATATGCTTACCAAACTACCTTCATATAATCCAAAATTTGAAGGAGAATCGGGGGAAGACCCTGCCAACCATGCTATGACCTTCCACTTATGGTGCTCTTCAAACAACATCATGGATGATTTCATATGCTTAAGGTTATTCCAAAGAAAACTCACTGGTCCATCAGCCAAATGGTACGTGGACGAAAAATCAAGGTCCCATGTGACTTTTAAATCCTTAGCCAAATCCTTTTTGGCCTTTTTTCAACTACCAGTTCATCATGACCCTATTTTAGAACTGCTATCTGATTGCAAACAAACATCAACTATGCATATTGTCGACCACATCCACGAATGGCATTGACGACATAGTTTGTGTAAAGAAGAAACCACCAAAGAACAATTCCTTGATTGGTTTCTTAAATCACTCATCTCTATACTTTCCAAATATGTAGCATCCATTTTTCCTCAGTCGGAAGAGGAAGCCATCAACAAGGCCCAACAATTTGACCTTATTTATGCTCAGTCAGGTTACTTATACATAGTGTTACCTGATTCACCCCGACCCGTACCATTTGACCAGGAAAAACCTGGGATGTCCCACATTGCATATGGGTTGATTGGTTCCATGACACACCACAACCCTTACAACCAACCACCACCTATGTATGGTGCACCTCAATATCCAAAAATGTGTGGAGGGCCATATTATTACCCTCCTCCCATTTACCAAAAACCATACCTTGTTACTTCCCCTCCACCAATAGGGGGACCCCCACCAACACCTATGATGCATTTGAATTCCCAACCAATTTTAGGATCACCTTCTACCTCAACATATAACTTGGGCACTACTGAAAGCGCTTCGCCTTCCTATGTGCGCTATGGATAATTGCCATAAAACAATATGTACTTTCCCTTTCCTGGTCCTCCACAACCGATTGCTCCTCCACATGGAAAACCACATGATGACGTTAACTTTGTTCAACTCTCTCCCATTCAACAAATTCATAATTTTGAACAGTTGAATATGGAAAATCCGGCCCATCAGTCGAATAATTCCAAGAATAAAGGAAAAAAAAAAACAATAATAACCTAGGATGAGGAGGAAATAACCTCCAACAAAACCACCCCACTGGGGGCAACCAAAATCAAGGCAACCAGAACCCTCAAGGGGATAATAAAAACAAATGCCAAGGGAAGAACAACAACAATATGAGGATGAACTTCCCTTGCACTCTTTGCAGTGAGTATGGACATTATAATCAGCATTGTCTTAAATTTTTTGACTTCAAATGGATGAAAGAATCCATGAATGAGCCACTTTCTCCAACACTGCCTGCTCTTTAGTAGGCCCCACAAAAATACTTGCAAAAAACACCCCCGACCGTGTTGCAAAACCCTGTTCCACACCAAGGTGTGATGAATACCCAATAGGAGGTACACCTTGCCCCACCACAAATGGGGCAATATCAAAACCCAGGGCCCATCCACCCTGGAAATCCGGTTGATCGCAATATACTCCTCACCAGTGAAGAAGAAATTATTTTGAAAACACACGGTCGTTAATATGACACCCCCTTGAATCTACTCCAACCACCTCGAAAGAAGCTCCATCTACATCCAGACAACCCTTGATGATTCCACACCCTAACATGGAACCACACATTCACATACCCTGCATTCCATTATGACGAATGCCAATAACCGTCATGCTAGGGAGGCCCATAATTATAATTTGGTCGATGACTTAGCTCAGTCTCCTGTAACCATGTTTGTATTGGAGGTCCTCCAAACTTTTCCAACTCAATGGAAATTCTTGGTTTCCGCCTTGGGGGATGTCAACCCAGCTGATACTAGACTCATCACATTCGATCTAGATAGCGAGGAACCACACCTCCTTGATTTGGTAGCTTTCTAGATACCAGTAAAAATTTGGAACATCACAGTTCATTGATGTATCATCGATGAAGGTGTATCCACATGAATCATGTCCAAAATTGTATGGAAAAAACTTGTCTCCTCTTAGCTAGCACCATCCGCCATCACCTTGAGAGCCTACGATAGTCGACCATCCTCCCCTGAAGGGCTCTTCCAAAATGTCCCCATCGAACTCGGGGAAAATCCATCCTCATCGACATTGAAGTTATCGATGCCCCACTTGATTACAACATCTTGTTCAGATGTAGCTACATGTAAGCTATGAAGGCAGTGACCTCTTCTGTGTTTCAAATGATCATTTTCCCCCACAATGGGAAAATTGTCTCCATCGACCAAATTACACATTATGAGCCTAACTACTTTGCTAACATCGATAACATTCTTCCTCTTGTTCACACTAGCTCAAATGCTTATTCACTCATTGACATGGGTCCTAGAATTTTCAAAGACCCATATTTGTTGGGGGCATATCATGGAGCACCACCTCTCCTACACCCTTCAACACAAGTGTGTGTATTATCTTCTAATGGATTAGATAACATAGACACTATTCCTCCCACTGAGGCCTCTCCTCACCCCGATGTTCCACTTGTTGAAGAACTATACCTCAAGAATTCCTTGAGAACTATACTGCACCACATATCCCTGATGCCCCCCCTCTAGGGGAAAATCCTAGTTTGGGAGACAATCCCTCAAGACATTACTCAAATTCCCTTCTTCTACCCCCCATCTGGAGTTCAAGCATTTCCGGTAGCTGCGACGCTTACCCTTCGAAACATGGTGCTTTCCATCCCTGTATGGTATCTTCACCCACCCGTGATGGTTCATCAACCATCTCTCCCTCCCTAGACATAGGGAATCTCGATGCAGATTCCAGTATAGGCTCTGACTGCACCACCCTCACACCCAACTGTTGACACCACTACCATTGTTGGGGGTAGACGAAAGAAGAAAGAGCCCACAAATACACTTCCTCCCCAAGTTCAACCTCCTTGAGAACTATGCGAAAAAGAGGGACACCCCACCAATAGATGTCCCACTCTTCCCGAGCCTCCATTTTCCAATCCATTCTCAACCACGGGATCCTGGTCCCACCATCTCCATAGTCACATTCCCCGGGTCATCATTTAAACTTGGCCCTGGGGGATAATTTTTCTCACTTCACGTTCAAGTACGCATGCTCATGTTCAAAATTATCAGATAGTTGTTATATGTTCTTTCTCATCAGATATTGTCCATGTCAGGTATTTGGTTTTTATGTGTGCAGGTACTTAGTCATCACAAATGATGCAACCCATTTAGGTATATGTTCGACACTGGCATGTAATTATTCCCTCTGACAATCAATTTCATCTCCCAGTCACACCCTCTAACGTTCACCTTTAGGATCCTTACATCCGGATCTGCAGTATTGTCACCTCTGCTACATTTTGGTACTGTCACCCGGTAGAACTCTCCCCCACATGAATTGTCCCATTCATAGTTCCCCTTAGTAAATTGACACTCATGCTAATTTTAACCCCTAGGGATGGGAGTCCCGATAGTCTTATGCACTTCTAAGAATAAAGCCACATACTTCTTCTCATCATATTTCTAGATTTCCCCATGGGCTCCCAGGTTCTATTGTCTCGATTCTATTGACTGCACCCCTACAGTATCATTATCCCTCCATCTCATCCACCATCAGTTTTCCCAACTGTAAATTTCCCTCTATTCATTTACCTCATACATAAACCCACCCATGGGCCCCCCACCCCCCACCAGTTCTCTACGCAATTTTCTCCTTCACAGGCCAAGCCATCTTGCATTGGGACACCCTTTTCTGTATCTATACAGTCATCCCCAATTATTCTTTATTTATTTTGTAATTGTAAAATGACTTTGTTTCCAACATTTACTTATCTTTTTGTCATCACCCTTGATGACCTTCTTTTCCCAGCAACACAACCCATGTCACCCTTGGTTAGGGCATCCACTCTCTCTCTTCATTCCAATGTCGTTCATAAACACTGAGTATCCCAAGTCCATGTACACATGATCTCTGATTGTTTCCACTCTGTTAGCCTATGGCATAGTTTAACCTCACATCTATTCATCCCCTTGACACTAGATACATTTTTACAGTTGCTGCCAATCCCCCTTCAAAATTCCCCAACCAAGGGTAGTCTTGAGTCTCACCGCATCTTGAATTCATCCATGTTACCTATCAATACCTGATCTAATCTCAGTGGATTTCATGAAGCTCTTTGATTCTTGGAGTCGTGTCTCCCTTTCTATTGACACCAAAACGTTTTCTATAAGGGAGACAATATCTTGACTCTCACTACCTTTACAATGAGGAGTCTCGGACGACATAGAGAAAATCATCATTGCTCTTTGATTCCATTGACCCCCATAACATTAGACTTCAACAAAATATCATGTTATCGTGGGTCTTACTATGTGACTATTGCAGTTGTTTTATACCAGTCGAAGACCTCTGAATTTGTTAGGCCATCAATTCCTACGAGTCATCGACACTTCTTACATGCGTCCTTGCCTCACTTTAGAGTATGTTCACCATTCAGAATTGTCATCTTCCATTATCAACCACCCCAGAGGGCACTGTAGTTATCTACACCAGCATACATCTTCAGTTACCATATTACATTTTGGTTACATGACACAAGCATGGGGCATGCCCACCTTGTTTGTATACATATTTTATTTTTTCTCCCCAGAGAAAGGTGTGGGTCCCACCTTTTCCCCTCTCCCTCCAATAGATCACTCTTGTAGTTCCTCTCAACACTCTTCATTACAATGGCACTCTCAGTAGAAGAAGCATTGATTTATTTCGGCTATACGTATGCTCCTAACCTCACACATCAGGGGGCATATGTTATCACTGAAATATCGTCTGCAACATTGCATGCAAATGGTTATAGAAAGACTGCAATGCCAACATCAATTAGTTCACCTGCAACAGTAAAATACATTTCAAAAGGAAAAAACTATACAATTGGGAAAAAATTGATATGCGCAAATTCAATAAAGGAAGCACGCACACAGTGCGCGGGACAACAAAGCCCCCAAAGTGCACAATGCGCCAAATGTGCGATTGTGTACAAAAAATCCACGCACACCTGTGAACGACGCATTTATGGTTCTTGTCAACCCTCGAACCACTTATGGACCAGCTCCTAACCTCATTTGACCTCCATATATGAGGGAAATACAAATGGGGGGCTGGTCAAAGACCAAAGGGTGCCCTAAAAGGCCCCTTGTTCACACCAATAACCAATTATATTTTGCATTGAATAAATGCTATAAATGAAATCCATGGGTGCACTAAGAAACCAAGATCTTCATAATATTGTTATGCTGCCTCATTTCTCCCTTGAGAATCCTCTTTTCTCCATGGAGTATTCAAGAATCATTTCAATAGGCCATTCCACTCACCTCTTGAGGGAATAGTAATTGATTTTCTTCACCATTTTCCATTTTTCTTCCATTGTAAGAAGATATCTCCATTAGGGAACTCAATATCCCTCCCAAGGAGGAAGAGGGTACCCATAAGTCCTCTTTTTTTCTCTACGGTGTTTTTCCTACTAATATAGTTATCCATTGGTGGCATTATCTTGGTCATTGGTTGATTGTTTATGGTTCTAAGTTTCTTATGCATTCTAACTTGTATTTCTTAGTTGTTTTAGTTTGTTTCTTTGTTTATTACATGTGTTTGTCTTTTTTAACGCACTCACAAACTTCTGTCTTGACTAGCAGGCCCAACTAGGCATGCAAGTGTCATTATTTTTCTCACCCAAGTGACGAAACAAACACAACAACACTCAATTAGAGTAGTGGAAGTCACTCATGCAAAACAACATCAATTTTATCACCAACAATTGCATGTGTTTCTCTCACTTCCACACGTGTGACTCAGTTAACTGATAATTGCATGGATTGGTTAACTAGAACTAGGTGGTAGATTACTTTATTTTTTGTCAGTGAGTGTCTAGATCTCTCTAGATCACTACTATGGAGAATTCACTTAGCCATGTAGAATATATCATGCATATTTTATCATTTTACTCATTAGTGAATACAATTATTGATTCTTTTCTCTCATCTCTTCTCTCCTTCTCTCAATTTGTAAGCTTTGTACGAATTGTTGTTAGCTAGATTATCTATGCAGGTTTCACCACAATTCTACATGATATAAAATCCCACAGGTTGTTAGGAGCAAGGCACACATGTATCTTATTTTCAGGTCTAGAAGGGAGATGGATTAAAAAAACATGGATTATTCATTAACAATACTTCTCACGCCTCATAACTACTTTGAGTGGAAGCTACTAAAAAATCTACATCAACTCAGATGCAGAGTCTTGTACCAGATTACCATGGATACAGAGGTTGAGACAAACTCTATTATCAATAATAATAAGTATCTCAATCACATGGATGAAGCTTACAACTTCCTCGGTGTGTCTATGTCCCCCGAGATTTTGTTTCACATTGAAGCATATACCACACCAGATGAGATTTGGACAAAGTTGGAGGATCTCTTTGGAAAACAAGATGAAATGAGAGGCCATATGCTCGAGGTAAAGATAAATTCCTTATATCCAAGGAATTTTGAAAACATATAGGACTTATTTATGAAGTTCAAGTCCCTCCTCCTTCATCTAAAGGGATGTGGAATAGAAAAATCCACTCAACACAGTCAATTAATCCTTTCTATATCAGAAAAACTTAGTCTGGATTATGCTATTTTTGTCTCATCATTTCATACAGAGAAATTCACTTTAGGAGTGGCCTGGAAAATGCCAACATTGGATTGGTTTATTGAATCCATCAAGCATGAGAAAGATATTCTCATAAAAATGGGGATAATCAAGGGACCCAATGCGCATGCACTTGATGTGCAGGAAAGAACCAACACTTCCAATTTTAAGTCCAAGCAAAAAGGCAAGGGAAAGGAACATGTAGAGCGAGATAAGGAAGGGAACTCCAAACCATTCGATGATTCCTTAGGCTCCAAAGGTGGAAAAGAAAAGAAAGGGAAGACTAAATGTGGTTACTGCAGCCATTGTTATCATCTCGAGTCTGCATGCATGAAGAAATAGATTGATCATATGGTGTAGATTCTTCATAAGGAAAACCTTGGGGATATCATTCTTGAAGATGTGAAGAAGAAGCTGGAAGATCAAGCCAAATGAGGTAAATCTCATGCAATGATTTCCATTAACTCTTCTCCTAATGTATGGATATTAGATTCAGGTGCATCCCACCATATGGAAGCAACAAAGAATGTTTTATCTTCTATTTCTCCATGCACATGTCCTCCCATCCTCATGGGAGATGATACCCCACTTGAGGTCATTGTCCAAGGGATATTAGAACTCTCACATGGAAGTTTTTAGAACGTCTTGCATGTTACAAAAATATCAATGAATCTACTCTCCATTTATCAGATAACACATTCTGGTACATGAAAAAGGGTGGAGTTCACACCTGATTCCGTAGCCATATCTGATATTCATGATAACTCCACGATTGTTGTTGGTGAGATAAACCACCAATATCGTTTGTATACTTTCAATAAATTCATTGCTAAATCTGATTCGAATTTACTACTGACACATGCTGATGATACTAGTAGGTTATGGCACAAGATAGTCATCTATTTGAATTTCAAATACATGCAACAACTATGAAAACATGATATGGTCAGTGGATTTCTTAACATACACTTTTCAAAAGGAGTTTGTCAAGGATGTGTTCTTGGAAAAAATCCTCAAGAGAAGTTTGAGAAAGGGAAGTCCTGGAGGGCCTCCTCTCCTTTGGAGCTCATTCATAGTGATATGATGTGACCCTTTCCTCATTCATCCATCAACAAAGAAAGGTATATAATTGCATTTATTGATGATTTATCACGATACACTTGGGTGTGTTTTCTCAGGTAAAAGTCCAATGTTTTTAAGCATCTCAAAGAATTCAAAGCACATGCAGAGACTCAGTCTGGGAGAAAGATCAAAATCCTCCTCATTGACAATTGGGGGGGAATATGTGAACCAATATTTCCAACATATTTTTTCATAGGTATTTATATATATGCAACACATAATACCTTACACTCCACAACATAATTAAGTAACTGAGAGGAAGAACCGATCCCGTAAGGAAAAGGCCACTTGCATGTTGCATGGAATATATCTACCACACAAGATTTGGGATGAGGAACTTAACCATGCCTACCACATTAAAAATATATTTCCTCACATATCTGTTGAGGACTAGACTCCATTTGAGGTATGGAGAAACAACAAATTGGAAGTCACCCACTTCCAAATATTTCAATCATATGCATGGGCCTGTGTACCCTCACTACTACATATTGTAAAAATTTCGACGTTTTATTTGCAGCGTTATGGACAAAATTGTCCATATTGTCGCAAAATAGAGGAAATTTATAATAAAAAAAAATTCATGTTGCCCGATAACGTCGCTC
>SNQJ01S0025119.1:0-10335 GCA_010110895.2 Picea sitchensis
GTCAACTGAAAATGTTAATGCAGTGGTCCGATCACACTCTTGGTGGTTGCAGCATTTTTAGTATATATAGGCAGTTTTGATATTTTGTTAAGGTGGATGGTTGAGCTAGGCTCCCACATTGTAAAGCTTTGATGAAAGATCTGGTTATTTGTTATGTAATAGGATTTGAGATTTCATGTTTAATATAAGTCAGCTTCTTTCCATATCTCTATAAAATTTGTGTTAGAACACTCGGGCATGGAGGATTCAGTCGAGGGTCGTATGTTGTTGTTATGAAGGTTTAATTTCAGCAATATTGTGACCAGTTTTAATCAATTAGTTTTGTTATATTTTTCCCTCACACACTGAAGAGTTTGGGCATGGATGATCCAGTCGAGTTGTTGTAGCTACATCGTGATGTATGTTTTATCATTGTGTTGTTATGACTGTGTTTCTTAAATATACTTCAGTGTCTGAAACTTTGAATCCAAGAGGATCTTGTTTTTTAGTTTTTCTTCCTTAGGATGTTGGAAAACCTGATGTCCAGAGCAGACCTATACATTCTCCTCACCAGGTCTTCCTTCTATTCACCCTTAATCCAACTTACTGACTGAAGTTGAATCAAGACCTCATCTGCATGTGCATACCAGTCTGGTTTTCTGAGTTAAAGCAATATCATCTTGAGTCTGCACCCATTAAACCCCCCATAAATTTATTCATTGTGACATACAAACTGATGGGTATTGGACTTACCTCCCCTACAATCAGGAGGTGACTTCTAGTGCTAACATTTTTGGCGTCGTTGTCGGGGAAAAAAGTGAAGATATCTTCCCTAGGAGAATGAAAAAGAGCTTTTGATTCTGAAGGTGCATCAGATATCAGAACCATTGAATATTGCAACTTGCACCTGGAAACTCCACCATCAAAGACTCCACTGGGGAGGATCATGTTGATAGAAAAATGATCATACCGAAGGGAAAGACTAGGTATCAGTCTATGAGTTTTCTTCATGAACTCATGTTCTTCTTTATCAGCTCATTTCTCTCTTTCCCTTCACACATAAAGAGGATTATCCTCTTCTTTGTATATTCAGATGACAATAATCCTTCCTTCATTCATCCATCCTTGGAAGAAGATGGCATGCCCTCTTCTTGTGTTGTAGATGTCGATCATGTATCTTCACCTCAGCCTGTTCATAAAAGTGAGATATGTATTGCATATCCTCTCGAAATTGATCACCCTTGTAGCCTTGAGGAGGTTGAAAATCATTCACAGCCTTCTTAGATCTCATTACCTCCTATTGTTTCTGTTGAACCTCCCCATCCTCTTTTTGAATCCCATATTCAGCCCAAAAGTTTTCAAGATAAGATTAGAGACAAGATATTTAAGCCTCTAAGGCTGCCACATCACCTGCATCCCTATCCTCCTTATTCCTTTGAGTATCTTCCTCGGTTTTTTGGGGAGGGTCATGTTACAGCTAAGAGGCACTTGGGGGCCTTTGAGAACTTTATTGATCATTTTGAGATTGTTGATGATGATGTTACCATGAGGCTATTCTCACATTCCCTATCTGGAGATGTTGTTGTGTGGTTTAGATGTCTGGAGTCCAGTTCTATTGGTTCTTGGACCGAGCTATGGCATGCTTTTTTAAAGTGTTGGAGTGAGAAAAAATCCCTTCATCAATATTGGTTTGAGTTTCATGCCTTGAGAAGAGGGGAAGAGGAAGCCTTGGTTGTCTTTAACAAGAGGTTTTACAGTGTTTGATCATAGTATGTCTGTGGAGATCGGACCCACAGAAATTGTTGCCATGGTGTACTATGCCATGGCTCAAATTCTAGAGCTTGTCCTTCTCCTGAGAGAAAGGAAATATTCATCATTAAGACATCTATTTGAAGATGTTTTAGAGGTTGAAGAGAACATCATGGCTAGCAAGTGGGTTCATAGGCATGCATATCTCGAAAATTTGCATATACATGAGCAAGAAGACTGTCAATATGTTTTAGATTCTGAGAAAGAAGATAGTGAATATGAATCGGATCTGGAACAACAAAAAGGAAGTAGGTATGATTCACAGTTGGAATCAGTTTCTTCAACATTTTCAGATTTTTCTATGGGAAGGAATGCATATCAATATTATGATCAGTTTCCAGAACATTTTGAGCATGTAGCAGTGGTTGATTGCATAGATAATTGTATGTTCTTGGCTAATCATAGTTATGATGTTCTAAATCTTGTTGCACCTTTATCTTGTGACCATTATTACGAAGAAGAGACGACAATTGTTGATGATCAAGAGTTGGTCTCAAAAGAACAAGGAGGGAATTTATTTGCAAGCAGAGAGAATTTTACAGAGGAGAAACATGATCTTCTAAAGCAGCTAGGATTTTGTCACATTATTCATGATCCTATGGCCATATACATGGAGTCATACATTTCATATTTTCTGAAATTTTCAAATTGCATTACTTCACCAATACTCACATGTGAGTATAGTGTTATGAAATATTTCCAAGACCACACTATAGAGCCTTTTCCTTTATTAATTAAGGAAAATCATTGGGTGGAAATAAGCTACCCTAGACTCACAGAAAATATAGAGTAGCATGTAAAGGAGGAGCTTAGTGGGTAGTTTATCTCATGTCAAGAACCTATAATTGAGCAGGTATCACTTGGTATTAGCCAGCCTGCATCAGTTCTCCACCCACCTGTGCACTCTGAGAACATCACACGATGGGTGAGCCGCAATAAAGGATAGAATTTAATTTCTTACAAGGTGTTTTCCAAAAGCATTGGATCTTATAGATTTATTCACCTTATCATCATTTGGGGGTATATTCAATATTCCAAGCCATGTCCTCATTTTTTTGTCATACTTCCTTAGCCTTTTGTGGATTATCTACAGTAAAGAGAAGGATCATATTACCAAACAGTCTGGGTGGCTATGGTGGAAGTTTTCTTTCACCTAGCACTTTTTAAAAAACAGTTAGCTTAGGTTTATGTACATAAATAAGCTCCTCCTAGAGCCCATGTTTTTTTGGTATTTTTTTTAGGATAGTGTGCTTGTCGGCTTTTATTTCTCAAAAGGATTTTTTTTTAGCATGACTCCATAGCCCAATGCAGAAGGCAACTAGAACTACTTGTTCTTGGAAGCTCGCAGGGAGCATGCCATTCCCTGTGGAGCCAAATGCTATCACATATAGTTGTCAAGGGCAACAGGTCGTCCAAGTTCATGGTCTGCATAGGAAGTGTCTAAGCGCAGCATGTAAAGAAACTCATTTCGGGCTTAAAATACAAACAGACAGTTGAATTTTGTCAGCGGTGGAGATTCCAGGAGCATTCCATATTAACGGCCCCTGGGTATTCGAGATTTCAAAATTGCATGAAGTATAGCGCCATGAGAAAGGTCCAAGCCCAAAGTCCCGAAGCAGATCTTAGTCGTCGAGTCGAAAAGGGAAGATCTGATCCATTGATTTGAAGAGGGAAGATTTGAGTCGTCGATCGTAATCCTCACCCAAGATCACAGGATCGACAACCACAGTCCATTGCGGGGACGCGACGTGCTCGGGCGATAATTTTCTTGAGCAGTCCCGCAATTGAAACCGTGGTTTGGAAAAATCAATACATGGAAAAAGGTGGTGGATTGCGGGCTCAAAAGTGGTGTGAACCCAAACCACCTTTGAGCGGCCTCGCAATCATGTGTTTATATGGAATCCTATCCAAGAGCAGCGTGTGGCCGCCCCTTTGGCATTAAGACGTGTTTCAATCCCAATGCAGGTCGTTAATGAAAGTGAGAGAGGTGGTTGAAAAATCATCTCACCACATAAATGGAAAACATGCAGAGAGCGGTCGTAAAGGCAGATTGTCAACCCGAAGCTTCCTTATGGACAGATTTTCCTGTAAAGCACATAATTATGCCTGGCTCACATCTGACATGAGGAGGCCTACACAATCTAATAGAGTCGGCGCCGACTAAAAATGTTAATGTGGTGGTCCGATCACACTCCTGGTGGTTGCAACATTTTTAGTATATATAGGCAGTTTTGATATTTTGTTAAGGTGGATGGTTGAGCTAGGATCCTGCATTGTAAAGCTTTGATGAAATCTCTGGTTATCTGTTATGTAATAGGATTTGAGATTTCATGTTTAATATAAGTCAAATTCTTTCCATATCTCTATAAAATATGTGTTAGAACACTTAGGCATGGAGGATCCAGTCGAGGGTCGTATGATGTTGTTATGAAGGTTTGATTTCAGCAGTATTGTGACCAGTTTTAATCAATTAGTTTTTTTATCTTTTTCCCTCTCACACTGAAGATCTCGGGCATGGATGATCCAGTCAAGTTGTTGTAGCTGCATCGTGATGTATGTTTGATCATTTTGTTTTTATGACTGTGTTGCTTAAATATACTTCAGTGTCTGAAACATTGAATCTAAGAGGATCTTGTGTTTGAGTTTTTCTTCCTTAGGCTGCTGGAAGACTTGATGTCCATAACATACCTCTAAATTCTCATCACCAAGGCTTCCTTCTATTCACCCTTAATCCAACTTACTGACTGAAGTTGAATCAAGACCTCATCTTCTTGTGCATACTAGTCCAGTTTTTTGAGTTAAAGCGATATCATCTTGAGTCTGCACCCATTCGTCCCCCTTTAAATTTATTCATTGTGACATACAAACTAATGGGTATTGGGATTACCTCCCCTACAATCAGGAGGTGACTTCTAGTGCTAACATCTGGGAGGATGTCGACAGTGATTTTCAGCGAAGGGATTTCACACTCAATAGGAAAGAATACTTCAACTCCATGGACGAGTTGAAAAGGAGAGAATCATGTTGCAGTTTTAACTGAGGTTCAGTAAGCCCATAATGTTGGATATAGCATCAAATTCCAATTCAATCTAGTTGATTTTATCATCCTTCTTAATATCGTTTTTAATGCTTTGTTAACGTCTTCAACCTGACTGTTAGCCTAAGGATAGTAGGGAGACGATTGATCATGTAAAAAACCCAGTTTTGATGCTAACTATGACATCATGCGGTTCTAAAAGTGACTTCCATGGTTAGTGAAAATCTCTCTCGAAACCCCAAACCTATCAATAACATGATTGAAAATGAAAATTGCACAGGTTTCACCATCATTCACAAATGTCGACATCGATTCAGCCCATTTAGTGAATTAGTCCACGATGACTATGATGTAACGATGCCCCCTAGACAAAGTTGGGTGGCATATCATAAAATATACCCCCCACTTGGTGAAGGGGTTGACGGTAATGACAGAAAACATGGGAGCAGGGTGTGCATTCAACTTCTTTGTAAAAACTTGACAAGGATGAAATTTATTGATCGCCTCAATACAATCCTTAAAGATCGTAGGCCAGAAATAACCAACATGCAAAATATTTTGGGTTGTTTCCAACCCTGATAGATGATCACCACATGGTCCACCATAACATTCATTTAATACTACTTTCGCCTCTTCATGAATCAGGCAGCGACGGAGGATCGCATTTACCGCTCGTCGATATAATGTGTCGGTGATAATGAGATAGTTTATAGCCATATGACAAATCCGTCGTCGCTCATCTCGTGAATAATGCAGAGGAAACTTAAAATTCTAGAGATATATAAGGATATCCTCATACTTGATCTGAGTCGTTGGATCGAGGAGAGATCTGGACCGTTGATTGTCCAGGAAGACGAGACGCAAAGTCACGAAACAAAAAATTGCAAAGCGCTCGAAATATTTGGCCCATGGTCACATCAAAAGGTCACATCAACAGAAATTTAAGGGAGGAGCTAGCATGTCTCTAGGCTCCACTTCATGATATGTGAAATTGTGAAGCACCCTCGTGCTTGGCCCCTAGTCACAGCTAGTGGTCACATCAGCGGGAGAGAAGGGAAGGAGATAGCAGTGCTAGGCTCCATTTCAGAGTTTCATGAGTTGGGAAGATCGAGGAAACTCGTAGCTAGAGATCCCCAAGTTCATGAGTCATGAAGTGCCTATTGGATAGGTGAATGGTCACTGTCGGTGGTCACGTGAAAGGAAGGGACTTAGCCAGAAAATCTAGCGCCCACTGTGTATTTTTTCACGGAAATGGAAAAGGCACTAAGAGCATGAGTGCGTGGAGGTTTTCTAGGGAACCAAAAGAAACCACTAATTGTTTCCATGCAGAGAATTCGAAGAGGCTTCAGGGTGATCGACAGAGAAGATGAAGAGTCTCAACTTCCAGATAATCCAAGAAATCTCAGGATAACATCCAGTGATGATGAAGAGATTCAGTAATGATAGAGAAGATGAAGAGTCTCGACTGCCATAGAGGCTAAGGAATCTCAGCATAATGGCCACTCATGATGAACTCACAGGCAACAGAACTGCCAGAGAATATGAAGAGTTGCGATGATGATCAGGAGAGAACTGGATGTGAGAATAGTGAGGGGAGGCAATTAGGATTTTGAGCTATGTGTGAGAAAGGAGGAGTTATGGTGAACAACCTGTGGGGTAGAACATTGTCACTATAAAGAGAATGAAGAGACATTGCACATGAGGCATGTAGAATGTGCACAGAGAGTATAAAAAATGTAGAACAAAGAGGAGATGGGTGTTTTTGTTGAGAGTGATTTATGTGGGTAGAAGCATGTTGTATGCAGGATCTAAAGCATAGAAGAAGTAAGGAACAAAAATTCATATCTGAGATAAGAACAGAACGCGTAGCAAACGTGAGGAGAGAGACATTGATGTAGGCAGAGAAAAGCAGTGTAGAAGAACAATGATGGGACTGGTATGCCATAGATAAATGTTGAATCACTGTGATAAAGTTGTAAAATGGAAATATTCATAATTCAGGGTGGTTGGGAGGTGCTAGGGAGGACTATTGTCCTTATATTTTCAATTAGGTGCTTGAACACAGGGAGTTGTAGCTTCCATCTGGTTGCAGCAAAAAAAACTAGGGTGGCATGGTGGTGCAAGGGAGAACTGTTGTTCTCTATTATACAAGTCGGTGTCTGTGTGACTGGAAGTTGGTGCTTCCATCCAGTTGGTGTTGGAACACTTAGGGATTCAGTGCTTCCTTCTAGTGGGTTCTAGAGAAATCAAGGAGTTGGTGCTTCCTTCTAGTAGGTGCTAGAGAAAACAAAGAGATGGTGCTCTCAGCAGGTTGCAGCTTGCAAAACAGAGGTTGTATCCTCAAGAGGAGTTGGAACTCACATGTATGATACTGTAAAGAAAATAAATATTACTTATCATACCAAGAAGAAGAATTTTTTCCCTTTATGGGTTTCCTTAGGAAATATATGTCTCTGTATATTTCATGTGTGTGATTGATGTTTAATATTCTATTGCTTACTTCTATGCATCATTGTGATCATCGTTAAGTGTTATGTGAAGAGTTTAAAATGGGCATAATAGTTTAAGAACAGTAACAAATGATTCACCCCCCCTCTTAGTTGTTCAACAATTGGTATCAGAGAAAGTTCCTTTTATCTAAAGGTAGATCAGGAAGCTTAAACATGTCAAGCCATGAAGGAACTTCAACCAATAAGTCCCCTCTGTTCAATGGAACAAAATTTTCCTTCTAGAAAGTTAGGATGAGAACCTACATAATGGCCCTAGGTGCAGATGTCTGGGATGTGGTAGAGACTAGTTATGTAAAGCCAATTGTACTAGCTAATAAGGATGACAAGATAGAATTTAGCTTCAATGCTAAGGCTGTGAATGTTCTTCTAAGTGGGCTTGCAGAAGCAGAATTTGTAAAAGTTATGCACTTAGAAATTGCCAAAGAAATGTGGGACAAAATCATTAGCAATTATGAAGGTAATGATAAGGTAAAGGACGCCAAGATTCAAACCTACAGAGTACAGTTTGAGAAGCTAAAGATGAAAGAGGATGAAACTATTGGAAAGTACTTTCTGAGAGTTGAAGAACTAGTAAATTCAATGAAAGCACTTGGTGAAAAAATTGAGGAACCCTCTTTAGTTCAGAAGATTTTGAGATCTCTGCCAGATAGGTTCAACCTGGAGGTCTCTTCTATAGAAGAACTTAATGAACTAAAAGCCTTGTCTTTTGATCAACTTCTAGGAACGTTGACTGCATATTAAATGAGGATATTTAAAGATAAACCCACCTCTAGAGAAGCGTCATTTAAAGCAAATAAGAATGAGGATTTTGAGCCTGATGAAATTGAAGCAAAATTTGTGAGAATACTAAAAAAGGGATCAGGCAAGTTTCCATTCAAATGTTTTAACTGTGGAAGGATAGGTCACTTTGCATCTAAGTGTCCACACAAGAAGAAGGACCAGAACTCTGAAAGTGAAGAGAAGGATAAATCCAAGAGATTTGATAAAAATAAAAGTTTATGTGTAAACAATGATGATTCTTCAGGAGACACACATAGTGATTCTGATGGTGAATATAAGGTTAATGACTTTGTGCTTATGGCCAAAGAGGATTATGTTAATCAAAACATAGGAAGTGATGTTAATGATGAAGAAGTTGTGGTTGATATGGAAGGTGAACTAATCAGTGCCTTAGAAGAGATTGACAAACTCAGAATCGAGAAGAGAAAACAAAAACAGTTGTTGATACAGTTTGAAAAGAATGCTAAAAAACCTGATGAAAACTTTGCCCTTCTAAAGGTGGAGTTAGAAGAGGCAAAGAAAATAGAGGACATTCTGAAACAATAGTTATCATAGAAGAAGGCAAGATGTGAAGCCTTGGAAGAAGAGGTATTAAAAACTAGAAAAGAGATGGATAAGTTCAAAACATTGTATCTCCAAAATATTCCAAGCATTAAAGCCTCAGAAGGATTAACAACCATTCTAAATTAGCAAAGGAATCCAAATTTGAAAACTGGTTTGGGTTATGAAGAAGGATCAAGTTATAGTCAACCAAGAAAGAAAGAATCCATCAAGTTTGTCAAGTATACATTCATTGACAACAACAAATATGGAGAAACAAAGGAAGATAATCAGCCGCCAAGGAAGAGTGAAAGAAAAAGTGCCAGAACTAAATCTGTAGAACAAAGAAATCGACTTGCTCAAAGAAGACAACCATTTTCCAGGTACAAAGGATTTTTATATGGATATTGTTTTTTTTGTTCTAACTTTGGTCACAAAGTTCTAAATTGCTCTTTAAGATTTAGATATGAGCAATCAAAACACTCGAGGAATAGATATCTTCCGCAACAAAGAATGAGACAGCCAAGTAACAAATAATCACACACTGCAAACCATGTGATGGCTGGGAAAAGGACACAAGTTAAGAATAACAATCGTTATGATCCCTTATTTAATGAACCAGAATGTTACACCTGCCATAATTATGGACATAAAGTTGCAAACTGTCGCTTACAGAACTATGAATCAGATCTGACTCCCTATGATGAAAACCTCAAGGTTTGGAAGAAGAAAGAAAATGAAAAGTGTGGATTAGTGTTCTCAGCTCAAAGGCAAAAGAACCTGTGGTATATTGACAGTGGATGCTCCAAACACATGACAGGAGACAAAAGTAAGTTTTTGTCTCTAAGTGAAAGAAAATCAGGAAATGTAACCTTTGGAAATGATGCTCCTGGTAAAATCAAGGGTAAAGGGATGGTGAGCTTGAGTAATAGTAAAGGAAAAGCCCAGGATGTTCTACTTGTGGATGGGCTGAAACATAATTTTCTCAGTGTAAGTTAAATTTGTGACAAAGGATGTGAAGTGGTGTTCACTTCCAAGGATTGCAAGATAAAGTCTGTAAACTTGGGACAAGTGGTGGCTAAAGGCATAAGGATGGATAATAGTGTATATGTGCTTAAAGAAGATAGAGAAGAGTGTCATCTAAGAAAACATGATGAAAGTTGGTTATGGCATAGGAGACTTGGACATCTAAACTTTGACCACTTAATCAAGCTCAAAAATATTGAGGCAGTAAAAGATATTCCAAGAATATCAAAGCCACAAGACTCTGCGTGTAAACCTTGCCAAGTAGGAAAGCTAACCAGGACTTAGTTTAAATCCAAGAGCTCTACTTCAACAGAGAAACCACTCCAATTAATTCATATGGATTTATGTGGACCATCAAGATAGGAAGGCACAGGGAATGAAAACTATTTTATGATGATCATTGATGATTACTCCAGACTTACTTGGTTTTCTTTTCTCAAAGAAAAAGCTGAAGCATTTGAGAAATTTAAAATATTTAAGGCTTTAACTAGGAATCAAACAGGTAAGAGGTTAAAGGCAGTAAGATCAAACATAGGAGGATAATTTATGTCAAGTGATTTTAAGGAATTATGTGATAAAAATGGGATCAAGAGAGAATACACAATCCCAGGAACTCCACAGCAAAATGGGGTAGTTGAGAGGAAAAACAGAACC
>SNQJ01S0025119.1:23735-38353 GCA_010110895.2 Picea sitchensis
CAATGTATCCTTGGAAGCTCTCCTTGATATCCAGCTACCAACTATGATATTGCGGTAAGAAACTAGAGATTTTCTCACCTACACTATGGCCTCAGTGGTGTTGATGTCCAACACCCAACAATGAACAACAAGATGATGACCAAAGTCTCTTACTTAATTTCACCATCGTGAGGATACTTAGACTCTTCATTAATGTTCATCCCCTAGATTCGGCCTCTTCTTATAAGAACTTAGAGGAGCTTGGAGATAGGTTCATGGCATGTGAACAAGGAAAAAACAAGTCATGCACAAGTTCCATGCTCAATAATGAACCATGTCCAACCCATCTCTTGTTGATCTCCTCAGAAGTCTTCGATTCTAGAAGCTTTAAGGGGTGGCCACATATTTTATATGGGAAACCAGTGACCAACCACGGCTAATCTATGAGGAAGTCACAGTCGCCCACACTTCTTCTTAGGAAAAGAACGACAAGGCTTAATTATGGTATTTTACAAGCAAATTCCTTGGTACAAGTTGAGATTTTAGCTTTCATACATCATTGGCTTATTTTCGAGGCCCAGAGTAGCAAATACAAGTGTAACAAATATTCATTTGTATATGCATATTTTTTTGTGCATTGGATATATTGTAAAAGGAGGTTGCACCATCGAAGTGGTTTAGTATTCATTGACTCTCTATCATTCTCAAGGGGTGGAGTTACTTCTTCTTTCTATTATTATGTCTTTTGTGGAGTTTGATTCATAACAAGAGTTGTGACCTTTAGAAATTGACTTATTGATTTGACCACTAGAATACTAGGTATATGACATGTCAACTCTCATTACTCGCACGTGGAGCTAGTCACATGTGGACTTAAAAGAATATTCTAGGGGGTCCAAAACCCTAATGCTAATAAAAAATTGGGGCATGCAAAAACCCCAACCCTAACTCTAGTGGATATGAGGACATGTTAAAAACTAATCCACAGGGAAAGAAAGTTTGTTTTCCCTATTGTGTTGGTTTATTATTCCATAGTCGAGTTGAGAAAAGGAGTGGGATATCATGGTAGAGAAAAGGATGTAGGTGATTTTATAGTAGTCTATTCAAGCCAAGTGTCCATCTACTCCATAGTGAGTGATTATCTTTCTTCATATTTTGTACTATAAATATGATAATAAAAGAGAAAGGTGTGATCTTTCTATTTTTCTTGAGTTTTCACCCTCATAGGTTTCTCAAAGTTACATATTATATTCAACATGTCGATAGTTGGCTCATTTTACTACAACTTTTCTCTTATTTGCTAAAGCTTTTTGATAATGAAAGTGGTATGCTTTATATCATAACTTGATCATAAGTAACCACTAAATAGTAGAGTATAAACTCATTGGATCTATAATAGCATATTTATATTTTTTTATGATAAGTTGCCTTGTGGAATATCTACAATAATTTATAAATTAGTTTGTTCAAGAAATATAAGCCAACTTATGGGTATTGTTGGTTTATCTCCAAGCCATCTTAACGGTGTAGTTGAATAAATTATACATGATTTATTCTAGATAGATTACCAGGTTGTTTTGGTTGCAATCTATTTAACAAACCTATATTGGGCCTAAGAAAGCTATCTTCACTCAATCCCAAATTTTAGGCTAAGTATCTATGAGTTATTGAACCCAAATGCTTGTTTGTATTAAGATTACTGGGTTGTTTTGGTTCCAATCTATTTAACAAACGTATATTGGGCCTAAGAAAGCTATCTTCATTCAATCCCAAATTCTAAGCTAAGTATCTAGGAGTTATTAAACCCAAATGCTTGTTTGTATTAAGAAAGAAACAACTCAACTCATGTTTTGGTTAGTCATTTTACTAAGTTGACTTTGGAATGAGTCTCAACCCTATGTTGTGAGCTTCTCCCTACCTCCATCACCTCTAAGACTTCCCTTTTTGGTAATAAACTCCCATGGACAACACGGCAACTAGTTAGAATAGAGCTCTTACTCTCTTACTCCCATGGGCAACACGGCAACTAGTTAGAATAGAGCTCTTATCTTTTATAGGGAAAAAGAAAAATGAATTTATATTAAAAAAATTACCTTGTTTGATGGGGCTCTAATTTGTGTTAGCATTCACTTGTAGAGGTAGGTGCAAGGGCATATCTCTAGAAGTTTTTGAAGTACTAGAGAGTTGCAATGATCTATGTCCACTCACCTCAGAGGTACACCATAGCTGGCGACTACAGTTCGTCATTTCCATGAAAATCTGTCTCAAGCAATGAGAGAATGATAGATAGGAACTTGCCCAAACTTGATAAACTAATAATTAATTGTTGGGGCCTAAACCCAACAATAAAAAAAACCTGGTTTATTGATATTCCTTTATCTCTTAATGTCCTAGTTCCTAGCACTAAAGCGATATGTGACATTCTAGTCTATTTAAGCCTTTTTTTAAGCATGGACTTTTATCATTGTTAAACGTAAGTTTTATGATCAATATTAACAATTAAGTTATTTTGATTTCAAGTATACTTTGTTGGATTTTTTTTTTCAATACTCTATGCTTTAAACGTGTTTTATTTTTTGACTAGTTTTTTCGTTTAATTTTGCTCTACAAATTTCAGATTTATTTCAGATTTTAGTGGCTAAATTTATATAATTCAAGTGTGGCTAAAATTTTAGTAGTGTTGGATTTCTTTTCATTTTGATATTAAGTAGTAAGGACTTAAGGTATTAGATTCATGTACACAGTACAATAATTAAAACACCATAATAACAGCAAGCCGCCCTCATTTCGCTATGTTATGATATATTATATTTTTATGCCAATTATAAAAAAAAAAAAGATTGTTCATAAAATATTGAACCATTATTTTAAACTTGAGAAAACCGGAAAGGGGGAGTATTTGCTATTAAAAAAAGAGCATTGTCTGACTGGCTCAGATTCATCATTCATTTCCCCCAACATCTTGAGGGGGCATCTACTAAATGTCTGGTAATTCCCCCATTTTGAGGGCAAATTACATGGTATAACAAAGTCTGTGGCCATGCCAGTCGCTGGTTGGAACATGGAAGTTCAATATAGGAGTAGGCTAAACGGGGAGTTTTCAGGTAAAAAAATGGGTTTGAATTTAGTTAGATTTTCAGGGATAGTTTGAGTTTTGTATGGATTAAAGTTTCATGCATTTCATAATTTTAGTTCAGAAATTTTACCTCATTTTAAACCAATTCAGATTCTCAGAAAATTGATCAGAATTTTGTATTGGTCAAAAATTTAAAATGAAACCACCCAAAAACCTACAAAAAAAAAAAAAGTAACTCGATAGGAAAGATTGCTCCGAGTTAACCCACTCCGTTCAGTATATCGTTAACATTTTACACGGCGCATTGTTCGACAAACAACGATTAAAAACATAACTAAATGTCAGTTGTTGTCTACAGATCTTTCCGTTTGCAACCCGCGTTGACTGTCAAACAATACCAACACATAAATATATTTCGTGTCGAACCAGCTCGGTTCTTATTAAATCAGAAAACAAGACGAATGACAGATGCAATAGAACAAGCGGGTTGTACCAACAAACTCGAAAAAGTAGTCAGGGATAAGGTACAGAGGATCGAAATAAATCACTCTGCCTCACTGACCAACTGCATTATCCGCAGATCAGACTGACTGAATGAATTTAATTCCACTTGCCTCGACCTGTGTACAAGTCGTCAATTGGATATTGGAATATTTATGTTTTTTCCTCTATCAAAACGGTCGACAGAACAATAATCGAAGTAATCCTCCCCTGTCCCTAGGGCATTTTTTAATGAAATGCCTACGAGCACGCTCATTCCAAATTAGAGTTTATGCATAGCTCTTAGGTGCTTGACCCTTCGCATTCTTTTTTCTTGTAACGCCCGCGGCCCGACCAAAACGGGAGAGTGGGGGTTGTTATATTATTCTTGACGGCTTGACAATAATAGTCCGGGCTACGGAGCCAGCTCAAAGAATTCAGATGAGTTCTTTGATCCCTTCAATCTGTGCCGGCTCTGAAATCTTTGACGCTGGCAGTGTACTCATCACTATAACATTAACCTCCACGCCGGCCGGCGGTCCAAGCGCCGATGATGCCGCCCGACATTCGGCATCATAGGTTGCATGCACGCTGTAAACTAAATAGAAAATTATGGCGACAACGGAGAAGATTGCGAATCGCAAGTATGCTCCCTTGCCCAGAGAGCCCAACAAGAACACGTTAAGGAAGATAGAAGCAGCGGCAATCCAGGGCATACAGGGCACGCCCCACTCTTGCGGTTGCTTAGCCTGTGGAACGAGCGCCGAGAAAACAAACGTGAGGACGATCGCCGCGAGGCCGCAGATGGCAAGACACCATGATTGCGCGCGTCGCCCTTGGAATTGCCACAGAGAGGCAAATCCGATGGCTATCCATGACAACGCCGAAAGGAATGCAAGCGTCGGCCACGGATTCGTCTTCTTCTCGATAACCACATAGCGCTTGTAGATGAGAGCGTTGGCCACCATGTAGAAGACAAAGAGCGTCCCTATGGATATC
Source organism: Picea sitchensis (assembly GCA_010110895.2). NCBI lineage: Eukaryota > Viridiplantae > Streptophyta > Pinopsida > Pinales > Pinaceae > Picea > Picea sitchensis. Next base: position 28,270 of record SNQJ01S0025119.1, read on the forward strand.
AGGTCTATTAAAATTGCCAGATCGGTAAACAGCCCTATTGCCGCAGTGCAGATTCCTACAAAATAAGACATGAAAAGGGGTAAGCACAAGCAAAACCATATCCGGTTAAGTGAGATTGTTATGTAATCATCATTTGCAGGCAGAATCAGAAACGAAGACTAACCGAGAAAGATGGATGCGTTAAGAGGTGTGCCAGTCTTAGGATTGACTTTGGCAAACCATTCGGGTATTACATGGGAGCGCCCAATGACACACATATAACGTGCCTGTCCCAGCATCGCCACCAGTAGTGACGTTAGAATCCCCAAACTCGCCCCCACACCCACCACATTTGATGCCCATCCCCACCCGGGATCGTTTTTGAAAGCCATCGAGAATGGGGCATCTACATTTATCTGAACAAAAAAATCAAATATATCTGAACAAAAAAATCAAATATATATCTGATACCCACAAACGCAAAAGAAAACAAACAGATTTTCCAACCTTAAGTAGATAGAAGATTGTGTACCATATCATAAGGGACCAATGTGCACATCGCCGTAGCCATGAGGCAGTAGAGCACAGTGACTATAATGACAGAGCCAGAGACCCCGATAGGAATATCTGTGGCGTGATATTTAACTTCCTCCGCCATGGTCGAAACGGCATCGTACCCAATGTAGCTGANCAATGTGCACATCGCCGTAGCCATGAGGCAGTAGAGCACAGTGACTATAATGACAGAGCCAGAGACCCCGATAGGAATATCTGTGGCGTGATATTTAACTTCCTCCGCCATGGTCGAAACGGCATCGTACCCAATGTAGCTGAAGTAAACGACGGCCGCGGCATTGAACACCCCGTTTACCCCATAGGGTGCGAAACCCCCCGGGTTCGTCGGATTGGCCGGCTCTGTCAAGTTCTTCACGTCTCCCTTGGCGAAACTGATTACGATGATGAACAAGATGAATCCTAGATGCAGCATGGTAACCACCATATTAACAGCCGAGCTCTCCTTCGTGCTGCCAATGAAATCAACATAACTTGTCAGACGCCCTTAACCCACAAATAATCCTAGCATAGCAGCAGAGGAAAGATGGGAGGATAGAAACCTGTAGCAAATACATATTGTAAGCACAATAATAATGGCGACGGCTATAAGATCTAGCTCGTTGAAGCCCTCCGGCAAGCCCTGCACTTTGAAACGCCATTTATCGACATTCTCGAAACCAATTGCAGAGCCGACATACGAAGTAAAGCTTCGGGCAACAGCAGCATTGGAAACAACATATTCCATTATCAGATTTGTGCCGGTAATATACGCTGGGAATTCCCCTGCAAAGAAACACCCGTAAATGAGCAATTCTTTGATGTAAAAGAAAGAAAGAACGAAATGAGAATCGGAAATGAGCAAGACATACCGAATGTGGTTCTGAGATAACTGAAAGCCCCCCCTGCAACGGGCATGGCGACGGCAAACTCGGTGTAACATAAGGCAGAAAGAAGAGCGGAGACGCCAGCTATGACGTAGGAAAGGATAATGCTTGGCCCCGCGAAGTTTCGGGCAGCTTTGCCCGTGATGACGAAGACCCCAGCCCCAACCATGCCTCCGATACCCAGGGCTACCAGATCGAACCACCGCAAGGTCCTTTGCATTTCTGCGCCGGACCGGGCTTTTACTCCAGTTAACTCCTCCTTACAACTCGACACAGCTCCCATACGTTGCACCAGCCGTCTCGGCGTTTCCAGCAATGCTACACCGTAGGCCTTCGGACTCGAAAACGAACCTCCCCTCTCTTCCATTCTTGGTCACAAATCTGGCTTACAGAGCAGTGGAGGAGGAAATTATGTGAGAGTAACGAGATAAAAATGTTGCTTGCCAAGATTTGTGTCGTAGACGGAAATCTTCACAGACGAGATTTCGCTGCAGCAGATGGACCGGCGGCGAGGCAAAAGAAGGAAGGAAAGTAGGTGGGTTTACATGTGTTTCACACTCACGAAACCTTGGTTCTCTCCCTCCCACCAAGAACCCTCACACCAAGAACCAAAGGAGTGGGCTATTTTTCCGTAGGTTCTTGAAAGCTTTCATTTTAAATTTTCAGTCAATCCAAAATCTTGATCAATTTTCTAAGTATCTGAATTGGTTTGGTTTAAAATAGACAAAACCCATAAAATAAGGTTATGAAATGCATGATTCAACACATTTTTTTTTCTCCCGAGTTAACCTAATCCAGAACGAAATACAATATAACAAAAATAACAAACCTGTCTACGAATATTTTTACCGCACAAATCAGCCATCCAGCCACTAAAAGTCGCCCTATCACCGCCAGACCACTGCCACATTTAGTAATGACATAAGTTCTTAGCGTCACTCCACGATTTTCTAATTCTGCCCTGCCCCTCTTAAATAACGACCTATCCTTGGTATGCGGCGAGTCAAAACTACTTATCTGTTCCCAGTTGTTTTCATCTAACGGCGGGGATCATTTGGCGTCTGCAGCGCCACGTTTGAGGGCGTGCACCAAAGATGGACGGCTTTCCCGGGTTATGTCGCCGGCTGCCGCCGACAATTGCAACTGGCGCCGACCTTCTGTTCACACGTGTCGAATCGCCGCCTCGGTCAATCAATGTCGGGCAAGGCGCCACGTCCGATGCAAGCCCTGCTATCTGTATTACCACCATGGGCTACATAGGAAAGTTCTTGGCCATCATGGTTTGTGGTTGCCTAAATTGGTAGTTAGTGATGGAACATTTCACTAATCATTTTCTTTACTTATTAAATATTTTTGAGAGTGTGCTTCATTCTAAGACAAGGTGAAGTGTGGGGAAGAGGGAAGGATGGAGCCTCTAGTTGATTATTTCCTTAAGAAGTTTGATGATGGTTGTTTATGTGAGCCTTTGAATTTGCAACCAACTTAGAGGAATAATAAGTGGGCAATGGAGCTATCTACAAGAGACTTGATCGCTTTTTAGTAGTTGGGCAACTTGTGGATAGTATGGATGGTATCGGATCATGGATAGGAGAAGGAAGACCATCTAATCATGTTCTTATCTTTCTACAAGTGGGGGTTTTGGAGCAGGGAGGATACTACGACAGGCCATGTTCCTTCTCCAACTACCAACTTTCATCAATAGCGGACGAGGGGGAATTCCACAACTATCAACTATCTACAATGACGGATGGGGGGCTTGAGACTCCTGCTACTTTGTCTGGTTTTTTTCTACTTCGGAACCTGTATTTCTTGGTCTGGGTATTAATTGGCAGCTCGACCAGGTAGTCAATTGACCTGAGCTATTACACTATACAGGTCCTTACTATCAAGGATTTGACAGGTACCTTAATGTTGTTCTTCTTTACTTTGTTTATCGCTTTTTTCAGGTAAGGGGGTTTATGCGGTGCAGGTGGCGTTTAGATATTAGCGCTCTAGAAGCTTCTAGATGGAAGTTGAGGTCAGCGCACTTATGGGTGCGACTGACGAGGCTCTCTAGAAGAGCGTCGGGATTTTCGCCTCGGATGATGAGCATTGCACAGTTAATGGGATTAACTTGTCAAAACAAGCAAACAATTCTCCACTTTATAAGATTCCTTCGATAGTTAACGATTTATATGCCTCTGTGTGCCCTTCTACAATAGACTTCTTACCTGGAGGTGCCTTTTAAAGACGGAGAGTTGAAACAGGAGACCATGCGGGTGGTGTGGCCTTTGTAGGGTCGACTGTTGGACGTACTTTTCAGGGTCGACAGGTCTCTAGAGCTCAAGGAGGAAAAAGTTTAAAAAAACTGTGGAAACCAAACAAAATGAAAAGAAGGATGGTCATGGGTGCAGATGTAGGACTTGAAGAAAGTTGTTGTCTATCACTCTGCACGTTGGGGGGTAGACTTTCATATCGCTCTCTCTGCAGACATTCACTTCCTTCCTGGGTAAAGACCGCTTGGGTTCCATTGTTGGGCTATGCACCAAAAGTGATATTTCTCTCGAGAGGTTGGTTTGGTTTTCTGCTCAGAACACCGAAAGATACCTTGATGATATTGGATAAGTTGTGGGTCATGGATGGAAGCAGACTGATGTTAAAAAAGTGGAGGGTTTGCTTTGACCCTGCATCAGATTATTTTCAGCCCCGTCACTTGTGGATTCTATTACCAGGACTACTGTTACAACTTTGGAATGTTAAGGCCCTGGAAGCCATAGGCAATGAACTTGGTCGGTTTATAAAGTTAGATGAACACTCCTTAAAGGCACCAGACAGGAGATTGGGTAAGATTCTAATTGAGATTAGCATTCACTTGGGTTTACTAGAGTCCTTAGAGATAGAGTAGAGGGGTCATATTATGACACAAACACTGGATTACCTCGGTATTTCGTTTAGATGCTTTGTTTGTAGAAGGATAAGACATTTAAGAAGGAACTGTTCGGGTGAGATGGAGGAGGAGGAGTCAGAAGACTCTATGCTTCGAAAATCGGCACGAGAAGCTTCTCTAGGAGTGGATTCTCATGACTTCGAAGATTTTTACCCATCAACGGAGGAAGATAGACCGGAAATGCCTTCATATACTGTGTCTGGTAAGTTAAAAAAAAATTGCCCCTCTCTTTTTTCTTTGTTGTTGGCTTGGGAGCATGATGCTCTGGATTCTACCTATGTTTTGAAAGTGGGGAAACCTTGGGCTTCTCCAAAAGGAATTTTGTTAGACCAAGGTGGTAATATAACACCAGGAGCTCATTTTTTTTGTTCTAGGCAGGGGGGGGAATCAAACCAATACTTCACCGGTGCATTTATTTTCTCGGGAAGAAAGGGGAATGTCACTTGATTCTGGAGGGGCGGATTACATATTACCTGAAAAAACTTCGGCTAGTATTGATGATGATAGTATTGATAGGATTTTAACCAGTGATTCTGTGGGTGGAAGTGCTAACCTATCTAGTTTTAGGGAACCTGGGGGTGGAAGTGTTAACCTACCTGGTTTTAGGTAACCAGAGCTAGGAGAAAGCTCCCTGGGCATTGTCCTGGATACTCTAGTCCCTACTTATAGAGAGACTTTGTCACCAAAGCCTATCCCTACTTATTAGGGGAGCTCGGTTTTTAGAAGAGATGTGACAGTTGAAGCTTTTGGATGGTGTGATAGGGCTGGGGAAGATTCTGTGAAGAAATACACCTGGTCGAGGGGTCTTGGCATGGAGATCTCTCCTATTAAAACTAGGAGTACACGCAAAAAAGCAGAGTCGATAACAAATTTACTTGTAACTTTTACTACCAATTTCATTGATAATGGGGCGCTTAGAGGCATGAAAGCCCTAGCCAAGGTGTAATGTCCCCAAGGCCAAGCCCTTTATAAACCTGATGTATGAAACAAATTGTACATATGTGTTATAGGCTGGTGAGCCGAGTTCCTATAAGCTGGAAGGCTTATGTGGTTGTTAGGCCAGGAAGCCTAAGTGTTTGAAGGCCAAGAGCATGTTGTTGTACTTGTATGTATGCAGAATATTTAATAAAATATAAACACCGCCAGGTGTAGACCGACCACGATGAATGAGTGAAGGGGGACTGAGCGTCCACAGAGTGGGCAAGGAACTAGGGGTTGGAAGGTGGGAAAGGGGCTGAGTGTTGAGCCTAGGGGCTAAGCCTAGGGGGCTTAGGCCTGGAATAATATTTTAATATTATTTCCAAAAGAGCCATGTGCATATTATTTTATCCTAAGTTCCTGGCAAGGGAGGGAAAGCGTGCAAAAGGGATGCAGGCTGATGGAACGCATGCAGTTCCAAGGGTGACAAGTGTCAGCCCTGGTGCATGCATATAAAACGACCAAGATGAGCCGTGAGGGGGTCTTCTCCTCCATTCGGACCCGAACCTTTCAGCGTGGAACGGGTACGACCTCTGCAAGAGTACCCTGGTTCATCCCTGAAAACGGAAAATCCTGTGTGGACTTCTGAAATACCCTGGTACAACCCCTGTCTGAACAGTTTGAACCTGTGTTGACCCTGCATGGATTGTTTGTCACGCGTTCTCAAGAACCCGAGCGTGAGTCTATCCCGTGTGGTCGGATTGAGAAATAAGAGATGACCTGCCATTGTTGAACCAGTTAGAAATCCCGAGTCTGTATTCCCGATTGTCTGTGGTGGTCACGCAGCGCTGGTCTGCGCGTAGCATACTGGCCAGAGAAAGCCTGTGCTGAGCTCGTGTATGACCTCTCTCCAGGTGAGGGAGGTGGTGGATGTTGGAAGAGGCAAGTTGTCAGGCCTGCGAGCAACTCTTTCCAGGTGGAAGAGTTTGCTGGGAAGTGTTTTCTTCCAGAGAGTGTCTAGCACCAGCTACGGGCTCTGAGATTTCCTGATCCGGCCTGTTGCCGAGACCCAGAGGGGAGGTTAGCACCGATGGACTATGTGTGTGAAGGTGTATACTCTCGGGCGGAACAGGCATGTGGGGAATGAGGGTCTGGTAGTAGTGGTCGTAAGATGGCATCTTTGGGAAGAATCCTTCCAGATATTTCTGTGTTGTCTTCTCTGTAACCTCAGCCTAGCCTAGGATTCCTTGCCTTGGGGTGGAGCTCGGTCCCAGCTCGGGGGTGAACCACTGTTGAGATGATGAACAATGTGGTCTAAGGCTGGGATGTTCGTGGAAGGCCTGCACTTGGTTGGTGATTTCTACAGTTGTTAAAAGATAAGTATCTGAATTATGCTTTGATCATGTTTTGCATGACTGAGCTGTTTATGTATCATGTTTTATGCTGTGTAAATGAATTAGTATGAAGTGCTATTGATTGTTAATTATGGCAATAATTCATATGAATACTCTGTGTAGAATGTGTTTACTTGTTTAAATGCATGGGGAGTATATATTGGATTGTATGTGTTATGTGAAAAGTGTGTACAGATTGTTACATAGTGTGTTAAAAGCCTTGGTAAGGAAAAATGTACACTACAAATTGGTATCAGAGCGAAGGTTTCGACACTGAGCCTAGATGGGCCAGTGGAGCGGTCTTTGGACTGAGAATGCAAGGGAAATTGGGTCTGGAAGACCAATTTCGGACCCTGGTTTTCTCCAAAGTGTCAAGGAGTTGCTAGCTGAGCTAGAGTAGAATGGTGGAGAAGAGCCGAGGAGAGCTCGAGAACACCTTTGTAAAATACAGGCATTTGCCATTTCTAATATAAACAACAACAGTTTTTCGTGCATTATTCTGTCTTATATGCATGTCTATGGGTGTTCTTTGTATATGCTGTGAATGTATGTTATGTGGATGCATTCTGCATGAGTTTGTGTGTTGTTATCATGCAATTGCAGGGAGTGTGTTTGATCTCAGGTTGAGGATCTTTGAGGTTTCATGTCTGGAGGGCATGACAGAGTGTTGCAGACTTTGAATACCAGTGCATGAGTGCACTTCTGAACTCTGAGGAGTCAGACAAGGACATGTTGAGGCACAGGAACTGAGAATCAACAACTCAGGAAGAGGAAAGACCTTTGAGGTTGTTGAACATCTCAGGAGGTAAGGCTGTGTAGCTGAAACACAGTTGCAGACATAATTCTACTGTGAATTCTGTAAATCTCTGCCAAGTGGTCATTGAGCACAAGTGCAAGGAGTGCACAGAAGAAGAACTCTGTGGCGAGTTCGGAGAAGACCAGAATCACTGAGGACTCTGAGAAGCTCTGCTAGGAGGGCATCGAGCAAGTGCAGAGGGAGCATAGAGGGAACCCAGAACTACTGAACGTTCTGTGGAGAAGGGATTCCGCCAAGAGGGCATCGAGGAAGCGTGCAGATAGGCACCGAAAAGGAGAGAACTCTTTGAGTTCTGTGTTGTGAAAGGAGAGTCCATTGAAGGGTCTCCACTAGGTTACTGAATACCCAAAAAGACTCAGCAAGAAGTTGCTTGAGCAGCAGGACAACAGGAAGAGACCGACAACCGTTGGATCTCACATAGAAATCCAGTCAGCCATCGAATCGGGAGAAGGCGCATGACGTTTAGCCTCAGGAGGAGGAGCGCATGAGGAGAAAGGACCTGGGCCGTTATATCTGGGACAGATACCCGACAGTCGTCGGATCTGGAGAAGTTGCACGGAGGTTAAGTCCTCGAGAGATAGGAGGAGGAATCCCGATAGGGGTGGAACCATCGAGATATCGGCCGTCGGAGAATCGGAGTTCTCGAGGTCGTAAGAAACGGGACCTCTCAGGTCTCGAAATAGTGATAAGATCTGGATCGTCCGTTGGAGAGAGACACGTGGCAGAGATCAAGCGCCCGTCGGCATATTGCCAATCGGGAAATCGGAGTTCCTGAGGAAAAGGGAACCAGGGCATCAAAAGTCCTGAAATCCTGACGTAATCGGGATCGTCCGTTGGAGGGACGCGTGGCAGCAATCGAGCGCCACCCAAGAGAGCCTGACAGGAGGTCAGTCATCGGAGAATCGGGATATCGAAGATCCCGGGGGCAAAGGTTCTGTGCATAGCAGAATCGCGAAACGCGATTTCCCGATCGGATCAGGACCGTCCATTGTGCGTGACGTGTGTCAGGAGATCCCAGGAAGTCGGGGATCGGGAAATCAGGGTTTTCGAAGAAAAAGAAACCTCGTCGCTGGGAATCACGATCCGCGATATCCCAACAGTGACGTAAGCGTTGTGGGACCACCAGAGTCAGAGTGGAGGACAAGTGTCCGTCATTCGGGAAGAGTCGGGAACTCTGTGTGCAAGAGGTCGAGAAATCCATAGAGAGAATCCCGATACAATCAGAGCCGTCCATCTGTGGGACAGGTGGCAAGCATCGAGAGCCATCGGCGTTTGGCCCCATTGAGAAATCGGGAATCCCGGGGACATGATGTTTAGGCACTTTGAATTCGCGATCCGCGAAACCCCGATGAGTGGGGAACAACTGTCAGCACAGCAAGACATGATGACAGATGCGTAGCGGAGGTCAGCTGTCCATGACCGGAGGAAGTCGGGAATCGGGATATCGCGGATCCCGTAAGCAACTGCGCTTTGATATTGCAAATGTCGAAACCCCGATGGGGTAAGGTAGAGGTCATGTGATATCGGTCATGTGGACCAGGGGCTGAGCCAGGAGGGCTAGCCAGTGTAAAAGCACATTGGGGGTCGGAGGATCGGGGGTTGCGCATACATGTGCATCGCAACACCACAAACCCCGAAACCCTGATAGGAGGATTGATACATGTCAAGGGAGTGGTCATATGGTGAGGATATAGCTTGGAGGGCTAGCACGGAAGGAGCCATCGGGGATCGGAGATTCGCTAGTTGGGAGGACTTGTGAATTTTGACATCGCAAGTGCCGAAATTCCGATAGGAGGAGCCGTGACAAGAGGTAAGGCCACGGTCGTGGGGTAATGGTCATGTGGACCTGGAGCTGAGTCAGGAGGGCCAACGCGTGGAGAAATGCGCTCATCGGAGAATCAGTGATCAGGAGTTCGAGGGGACAGAGGTTTGTGACATTGGAGATCGTGAAACCCCGAATCCCAATAGGGTGATGCAAGGCTGCGGTCATGTGAAGACGGTTGTATGGACCAGGGCATATCCAGGAAGGGCTAAGGCCAGGTAAAAGCGCATCGGTGATTAAGGGATCAGGAGTTCAAAGGGTCAGTGACTCTCAACAGTGTAAACGCCGAACCCCGAAGCCCAATAAGAGTTTTCCCGTGTGGAAATTGTCCACGGCAAGTGCCAGGGCCATGCAGAGGAAAGGAGGAAGCCCTGTGGGTCGAATATTGACCAGCGATTCCAACAGGAATCAAAGGAGCTTCTTCGGCTCAACAGTAGGATTTAGAACGATCCTGTGAGCGGGAGGTCCGGTGAAGAGACCCTGCGAGGTGATAGGTAGGACCTCTCTGCGTCAAGTGGTATAATCGGGTATAACCATGGTCAAGTGCTGAAGGCCGTGAGGGTAAGTGAGAGGACCCGTGGATTGGGTCGGGTAATTGAGCAGAGATTCTACTTAGGAATATAAAGAGCCAATTCAGCTCAGAAGAAGGGAATCGAACGATCCTGTGAGCAGGAGAGTGCGATAGAGTGTGGTCGCGACTTGATCGCTTGCGTTCTCGAAAATTCCGAAACGCGAATTGTCGATTCACGAGGAATTGATTTGGATCGTCGAATCCGGAAAGCTGTGGAC
>SNQJ01S0025119.1:42360-60004 GCA_010110895.2 Picea sitchensis
GTAGAATGTGTTTACTTGTTTAAATGCATGTGGAGTATATACTGGACTGTATGTGTTATGTGAAAAGTGTGTACAGATTGTTACATAGTGCGTTAAAAGCCTTGGTAAGCAAAAAGGTACACTACACAAGGAAAAATCATGATTTTGCTCACTTAAAATATCAGAAGGGTGGGGGGCGCCCTAAAAGTTGCTTCCATGCGTACACTGTTAGATAGGACTAATCCTGATATTATTTTTCTGCAAGAAACTTTGGTTGATGAAAAGAAGGCTCGATTATTCATGAATGCCCTTAGACCTAGATGGTTAGTTTGTGTGGTTAACTCTATTGGCAAGTCTGGGGGTCTCTTGGTGACCTGTGATCCTTTTAAGTTTGATCTTGTTCCTTACCTCTGTTGTGGTAGTATCATTTTGATAGGTACATGTTGTGAAAATAATAGGCAGCTTGCTCTTTTAAATGTTTACGGTCCTTGCTCCAACAAAATGTCCTTCTAGGACAAGGTGAATGATAGGGGTTTACTAACTTGCAAATTTCTTATTGTAGTTGGGGATTTTAATTTCACGTTAAATGCTGATGAGGTATGGGGAGATACAACACATATGGACCAGTGGGCAGGGTACTTCAAAACTATCTTTAAAAGGAATAAGTTGGTTGATATATTATCGAAGAAAGTAGTTCCTACTTGGTGAAACAGAAGATTGGGAGCCGAAAGTATCACAAAAAGGTTGGACCGAGTTTTTATATCTAAAGATTCAGTGAACTTATCAGGAAGGTACAGGTCTTGGGTTGAATATCCTTTTTCTTTCGGATCATGCCCCAATACTTCTACAGATAGAAAACTCTGATTATCCGACAACATATCCTTTTAAATTAAATCCAATGTGGTTGAAGGAAAATGACTTTTCCCAATTAGTTCATGAAGTTTGGAATGATCAACAATTCTTACAAGAAATAGGAGTACAAAGAAGATTAGTGTGGAAATTAAAACGTTTGAAACAAAGGGTCAAACACTGGGATAAACAAATGAGATTGAAGAAAAATTTAAATTTAGTTAAGCTGGAGGAGGAACTTCATGCCACATATCTGGAGAAAGCTTGGGGGGCAAGGAGAATGGATGTAGACAGTCACATAAAGACTTTAGAGGAAGAGCGAAACCCTCTACTTCTGAAAAAAGAGGAGCTTTGGAGACAGCGGATCTGAGCAACATGGATAAAATGTAGGGACCAAAATACAAAACAATTTCATCACTTTGCTAGTTTTAGAAGAAACAACAAGCATATACGGGAATTTTTATCAGAAGATGGGGAGATACTTTCTGGACAAGAGGATATAAAAAAAGAGGCAAATAGATTTTACAAAAATTTCTTTGAGGAGCTGGGTATTTCTAACTTTAATGATCAGGTTTATGTAGCCAGTATCTTTCCCCAATTAGTCGAGGAGGAAGAAACACTTCTTCTTGAAAGACCATGCACTAAGGAGGAGTTATTGGAAATAATCAAAGCCTTTGCAAAAGACAAAAATATGGGAACTAATGGTTGGACAATCGAGTTCTTCTTACATTTCTTCGGGTTGATTGGGGATGAGTTGTTGGAGGTGGTGGAGGACTCCAAGATCAGAGGTGAAGTGGTAAGAGCCATAAATTTGACTTTTTTGGTTCGCATTCCTAAAGTCAGCAAGCCTACTACTTTTGATGACTTTAGACCCATTTCTTTATGTAACATGTGTTACAAACTTATTGCAAAAATTGTTGTGAATAAGATTAAACCCATTCTCTCTCGAACTTTACCAGCTGAGTAATTGGTATTTTTAAAAGGGAGACAGATTCTGGATGTCATTGGTACTACCCAGGAATGCTTGCATAGCATTAAGCAAAAATACTTGAAGGCACTAATTTTGAAACTTGATCTCAAAAAGGAATATGATTGTATTAACTGGGATATTTTAAGATTGACTTTATTACAAACGGGTTTTGGTCTTTTGACTACCAAGTGGATAATGAGTTGTGTGACCAGTGCGAATTTTGTGGTTCTGATAAATGGGGAGACTACTTCTTTCATCCAGAGTGGCAGAGGTTTGAGACAAGGTTGTTCTTTATCCCCATTACTGTTCATATTACCGATGGAAGGCCATAGTCTTCTTCTAAAGAAAGGCCAGACAAAAGGGAAGTTATCTGGTGTGAAGGTCTCTAGATTAATAAAGATATTACATATTTTCTTTGTGGATGATGTACTCATAATGACTAAAGCTACTTTACAAGAATGGAGGGAGATTGATAATTTACTTAAGATCTTTTGCAGAGCATTGGGCTTGCTAGTAAATATGACAAAGTCAACTTTTCATTATTGTGGTCTACAGGGGGAGGACTTAGAAATTTTTAAAGTTCCATTCCCTTATAATTTTGTTAAACTCTCTGAAGGCTTTAGATATCTTGGCTATTTTCTAAAGACAACTAATTATAAGGTTGAATATTGGAGATGGTTAATTGCAAAATTTGAAAAAAGATTGGTCACTGGTGTAATAGATGGCTTTCTCTTGGTGGGAGACTTGTTCTTATAAAATTTGTTTTAGAAATCCAACCTATTTATTGGATGGCTTTGGCTATCGTTCCTGTCTCTGTACTTAACAATATTAGACAAATAATATTTACTTTCCTTTGGTCGGGTTGTAGTGAAAAGAAACATATTCATCTCTGTAGATGGGATTGTATTGCTAGACCAAAGAACCTTGGAGGCTGGGGTTTGCGAAACATATTCCTTTTTAACAAAGCATCAATGGATAATACTCTTTGGTGGGTGCTAATGAAGGAAGAGATATAACATAGGGTCATTAAGGAAAAATACTTCCCTCACTGATCGATAGCTACCTGGCTCAGGTCGACTAATCAAATATCGACTACTGCTTCGCAGTTTTGGAAAAAATTGTTAAAATCTTTGTATATTATAACTCATTAGCTGAGCTGGAAGCATGGGACTGGAAATTCAGTATTAATAAGTAAGGATCTGATCATGGGTTTGGGGAATTCCTCTCTCCTGTCACAATAATTACTTTTTTCTTTAAAACAAAGCAACATAAGATACCTCTTTCATGCTAGAGGAGAAATCCGATCAGGGGTAATATTCTCACAGTGGAAAGATAGTGCAGAACTGTGTCTCACTAGACATTTGGCATCAAATGGGATCTTTACTGCAGGGCTTAGTTGAGTCGGGGATCCAACTTCATTACAGTATTGATGAATTACATTGGATTGGGGGTGATAAGTTAGGATTAATTTCAGTAAAAAATGTTTATGGGGCCTTAGCTACAAAAATCTAGCAGCAAAAAACTACAGGTTGGAGGAGAAATCTGTGGAAATGGGAACTAGCTCTAAAAATTAAACTCTTTATTTGGTTAGTTGTGGAAAACACGTTACTTACCTGGGATAATCTACAAGGTAGAGGCTAGGAAGGACCCAATATTTGTCTTTAATGTCTTAAGGAACCTGGAACAATAAATCATTTATTGGTAAATTGTCATTTTACCCCAAAAATTTGGCACGAAATTCTAAGAGGACTTAACTTTAGGACTTTATGGGAAGGAAACTCCTTAAATGATTGTTTTGATTGTTGGACAAAGAAGGTGCACATGTATTATACACTGCCTTGTATTGTTAGCTGGAACATCTGGCTGAAATGCAATAGGACAAACTTTGATAATGGGAACTTGTATTGTTAGCTGGAACATCTGGCTGAAATGCAATAGGACAAACTTTGATAATGGGAACCCTTCTATCAACACTGTAGTTCACAAGACACTTGAAGGTCTAAACATATTAACTTTTACACAAAAAGTGTCAACTAAAAGAAATTTCAAGACCTCCCTTCAGTTTTCGATGATAGTGGGATGGTTCGATGGAGAAACTCCCAATCAAATGGCCAACTAAGTGGAGCAGGGGGCTCGATTAGGACCAATGAGAATACAGTCTACAAATGGACTTTCAACTGTGGTGTGGGCACTAATACTAGGCAGAACTTCTTGGAGTCTGGGCCACTCTCACACTGGCATCTAGGCTACATATTGTTGAAATGCAGGTATTTGGAGACTCTAAAATAATAATTGACCGGTTAAATGACAAAGGGAATTTGCAGGTAAATGCTTTAGAATGCTAGAAAGACAAGATCAAAGAACTCAACAATTCTTTCTCATTGATCAGGTACACTCCTATTTATAGAGAATAAAATATGGAGGCTAACAAACTTTCCAAGGAATCACTTCAGATGCCAGAAGGAAAAATCACCTATAATCAATGGATAGAGGGACATGAGGGACCTACTTTGTTCCTTAAGTCATATTAGTACAACTATGTAGTATTAAGTTCAACAGTGAGCTAATACTGCAAATTTTGTAGAGTCAAGGTTATTCGTAACAAAAAAACTTTTTGATCGTACAGAGCTGGACAACAGTGACAACTTAGTTTTTTTTCTTTTTTGATGGCTGGCGACTTTTATAGTATGCCTGAAAGTGTTGGGATTTTTTGTGGACAATTGTAAATCTTTATCAGGAGGTCAAGTATGTAATACCAAATTATATTTCTAATATAATGATAAATTTTATGTTGGAAAAAAGTGGGGGTTTTGACCCCAAAACCTCCTATCCCTTTTAAGTTTAACTTGAATTGGGTCAATGATCCTTAATTCAAAGAGCTAGTGATGAGTGGGGGAATTATGATAGTCATTTAGAGGACTCGACTATGTACTGTCTTAGTGAAAATATGAGGAGAATCAAAAGGAAAACTATAGAATGGGCAAAGGTCAAATCCAAGGACTCTCAAGATCAAATTTGGATTTTGGAAGAAGATATAGCAATTGTCTTCAATTCTAATATGAATGGTATTTTTAGTGAAGTAGAGTTGACGAATCTAAAAATGAAGGAAGATGCTAAAAAGGTGTTGTTGGATTGGAAAGAAGCAAAATGGAGGTAAACGACAAGAGCCACAAGGATAGCTCAAGGTGATGGAAACACAATATTTTTCCACAATTATGCAAAAATGAGGAAACATATAAATACTATATGGTGCATTAAGGATGAGAGGGTAGCACAAATTCACAGTTTTATGGATATGCAAAAAGTGGGTACAAAGCAATTCAACAAACGCTTTAAGGAACCTCCTAGAGATAACATAGCAAAGGTAGTTCAAAACACAACATTCTTCCAAGTTTTTTCGATTAGAATAAGGCCCTTATGAAAGAGGTCTCCTCGGAGGAGGTGTTAAAATTGGTTATTGAGTATTTCCAAAAATACAAGAACCTTGGACTAGATGGATGGTCCATCAAATACTTTGAAGGTTTTATTGATTTGTTGGGTAAGGATTTACTATTGGTTGTGGAGGAACCTAAGAGCTCTAGTAATATTCTAGGGGCTTTTAACTCCACCTTCTATGATTCCCAAGAAATATGTTCATAAGACATGTGAATATTTTAGATCCATTTCTCTTTGTAATGTTGTGTATAAGAAATTTGGATTTTTAGATGCTAAACATATTCATGAAGCCATTGGCATAGCACAAGAAGGTCTTCACTTTATAAGGGTAAAAATAAAACCCTCATCCATTGTCAAACTAAGCCTTTTCTAAAGCTTTTGATAAGGTCAGTTGAACTTATCTTAGACTTATTTTAGGTTGATGATATTACATATTGGGTTTTCTTGTTATTTTGTAAATTGGGTGAAAGTGTTGTTCACTAACATAAGCGAAAAGAGAAAGTAACTCGGCCCACAACCTCCTAATTGTAAAATTTATCATATTAAACATTTCTCTCCCCTTTACTAACCTTAACTAGTCTTGAAATATTAGTTATTACAATGACATCCTTCCTTTTATTATTACTTTGTTTCAATTGTCACTTTGTATTAATAGAATGAGAGTGAGTGCTACCTGTATTATATGACAGGTTAATAGCCTAACTTCCTTTACTTTAACCAAAGAGTAAGAAGCCAATTTATTTCCTTTCATCCATGCCATCCCCATTTTCTCTTGACCATTTTATTTTTATTTCACAATCCTCTTCTTTTCTTAGATCTTTATCCCTTTTTCATTAATTTTTTAATAATATAATTAAAATATTTTCCTAAATTTTTATCCATTTTTTCATTTTTTTTTTAATAATATAATCAAATTTTTATGACCCGGATCTTCATAGAAAAAAATAAAACATTTATTTAGGTGGTTTAGATATCAAACATGTTGGACTGCATATCTCCCATACATGACCAACTTAACATGCATATGGAATTTCCTATCATTAATCATTTCAAGGAACACTTGAAGGGCTGATTTAAAATTAACCTTTAAAACTAACCTTCTCTAAATCCTTTAAAAACAATTTACTAATTTTGATAACAATTCTATTTTCACACACTAACAACCATTGACATGTTCATTATCTCCATCCATTAAAAACAATTTACTAATTTTTGATAACAATTCTATTTTCGCACACCCTAACAACCATTGACATGTTCATTATCTCCATCCAAAGAGGATACGGGTCTTTGCAAAGTCCTTCGTGCCAAAATTGTCCTTTTAATATTTAAAAGGTGAAGATAATTACATCTTTCATATTAATCCTCTATAGTGAACACTTTGATTGCATAAATTTGAAAATCACCTCTACATAATGATACCCAACCCCTTATAATTTGTATGAAAATATCTTTATTAGTCTAATCACACTACATCAATCTTAAAATGTAATAAGTTTTTTTTTTGTTTTTTTTAAAGGATTACTCCTCTTTAACTAACCATTTGACTAGTTTCAACAATCATCAAATCTTATACTCAACCTATGTAATGGTACATAGGTGTCCATGTTCATATATTAAAAGTCCTTTTGAGTTTCCTTAATCAAGCTTAGGCCAATATCTTATCCTTTGGGATTGGGTTGACTTCCTTTTCTAACTACATGTTGCTTTCATCTACAACATTTCATTTTTAAAGAATTCATACTAAGATATTCAAAGTTTTTTATTCGAAGGTTGATAATTATAATAGTTAGAATGAACATCATTCCTTATTTTTCAATCATACCATGTTCCAAAAGCATCTACCTTTTTTTTATGATATAATTTTTTATAAATCATGTTGGCCCTCGACCAAGTTTTGAGGAAACATTGTTCATGCTTGACCACTTTTGGGACTTTGACAGGCTGGTCGAAGATGGAGTGCTCAGGCGGAGCTGAGATCGCAGGATCTCGCTTGTTTTGCAAGATTTTGGACCAAGCAAAGGGTTTATTAGAGTTTATGTAACGGTTATGGGATGTCAGCCCATGGGTTTATCCATGTTTAGGCATTTTTCTAAATGTATAAATAAGAAGTAGCTAAGCCATGTAAGTAGTAGTGTTAGCTATGTGCACAGTATGTTTGGCTTAGTGCAAGATATTGGAAGTTTCTTTGTGCAATCTGGTTGTGTAAAGTAAGGCTTTGTGCTATTAAGGAGTCGGCTCTGTGCCTTGACCTGATTTTGGGGAAGGTGGATCTAGTGCGCTATGCACATATCACTAGTCCACTGCGGAGTTGGGCTCTGTGGCTTTGTGCACATGAGCAGATGAATGTAAGAAGATCGAAGTCTAATAAAGAAGAAGAATAAGTTGGTGGACGTAGCCCCACAATGGGGTGAACCACGTATATCCTGTGTCTTGATGTGCTTTGTGCGATGTTGTTTATGTGGTTATTTGCTTACTGTTGTTTGTTGTTAAGTATAATGAATGCATCTGATGTTGTAGCTTAGTGCTTAATGGTGTAAATGAATGCGAGATCTAAACTAATGCTATGTGCTAAGAGGTTTTAAGGGCTTGATCTTGATTATTACTGCACTGATCTATAATAAGGGTTTTACCTGCAATGTGAATGAGATTCAAGATCTAATGCATATTTTTGTTTAAGTGCTTTGTTAAGTATCGTAATCACAGATCTGTGTCCCAGCTTGGTTGTAGACACCTGATTCCTGCAACCTCCCATGCCTCTACCTTGGGTGAGACTTCATCTACTTCGCAGGTGTTGCCGAAAGGGTCGATAGTTAGGGTTTTGTTGGTGCGTTATTGAAGCGTTGAACCCTGGGTCTGCCCCTGTGCCAACAAATAGTTCTGGTTGGGACTTGAAATTGTGATTGCTGGGAACTGAAGAAAAGAGAAAGCTTTGTGCATAGATCTGTTGATGTAGTGCACAATATTCTACTTGACTTGCGAGGCTCTGTACTAAGAAAGAAACCGGATCTGAAGAAAAGAGGTAAGATCTTAAATCTTTTTTCTCTGGTAAAGGTAAGATAAGTGGAATTTTTTTCTTCAAAAGTATGAATCTAGGTCTATTTGATAGATTTTTTCCTAGTTTGAAAACTAGGGCACAGTTAGAAGAAAGAGTTGATCTGAATAAATTTGATAGAAATATAGAAAAATATGTTATTCCTACGCATAGAAAGAATTTTTGGACTAATAAATAGATGCAGAAACCTAGAAAGAATTTTTGCAGATTGCAGGTCCAACACTGTGATCCCAGTGCACAGTACAAGAGAGGTTGGGGATCGTTTAAAGTAAAGAGAGGAGTGACACTGTGTTATAATTGAAAAATATCGAGACATCTTGCTAAGGAATTCCCTGGTACAAGTCCTATTTGTCTTTGTTGTAAAGCTATTGGTCATGAGGTTGAAGATTGCCCAAAGATGATTGCTAAAGTTGAACAGATGAACATGAGACAAGAAAACTATAAAGAAGGTCAAGAGACTAAGGATATGTTAAAGAGTCATATAGAAAAAGAGTCAGAGACTATGTTAATACAGTTGAAAGAAGTAATGGACGATCACAGAGACATCAGTTTACCAGAGATCCTGAATGAAAAACAACACATAATTACAAGAATAGAAGACTTCGACATAGACTGTGTATTGGATGAAGAAACACATGTGAACATTATGCCAAAAAACACTTGGGAAATTTTAGGAAAGCCTACTATGATACCTACATTGGGAAGGATAGGCTTGTTTAAAGGAAACATGATAACCCTATGTGGAAGAGTTACTAACATACCTATGATTGTTCATGAAACATTGACAGAAGAGGATTTTGAAGTTATCAGATTTGTTGAGAACAACGCCCCATTCCCACTTTTATTAGGAAATACTTGGATTGAGAAATATCAGATCAGAAGGAAAGTAGAGGAAGAAGCCACAAAACATAAAAAGCAAGAATTAAGGGACCTCATAACCAAAAGAATAGAGTGACTAATAGAAGAACAAGAGGATAAGTCAAAGCAACAGAGGGCAAGAGAACTAGCTGTCGAAGTTGAAAGAACGCAAGAATAATTGAAGAACCCACCCATGCAAGAAAGAAGAATAGCTACCAAGGAGTTAATGAGAGAAGAGGTATCACCTTCAAACCCTTTGAAAGAACATCACCAGTGTGAAGTTATCATGCTAAGAGAAGATAAGAATAAAAATGGAAAGAAGAATCTAGAGACTCAGATCACGGGAAAGAAGGCAAGGAAGCTCAGTAAGAATAAATCCAAGTTAGAAACACTACAGAAAGTTCCAGAGAAGACTTCGCAGGAGATAGGTCCACAAAGACCGAACCTCACCGGAATAGCAGAACCACACAGAATGGGACTTCACCATGACAAAGCTATATGACTGTTGGAGGTGCCCCAACCGTTAGAATAATGCTCCAGAACGGATAGAAACATAGTTATTGACAGAAAGATTGCCAATGGATCATTGAGACCACACCATAATGGATGGATGCACATTGATGGATGCATTCCTGCCCGTTGGAGGAATCTATTACGACGCTCGCTTATTTAACCCATCAGACGCTGCGTTGGGACCACTTTTTGCAAACCGTGATTATTCGAGCTAATAGAGAATCGATTGTATCACATTGTGCTTTCTATACCTCACCATCTGTTTGATTACCTCGCTTGTTTCTTTGCCTACCCAATTTATTTGATTACGAGTGTGAATGTCGGACGTAGATAACATGTTAGAGAATTCTGTGGAGGAGATTCTAGTGGAGCTCATGGCTGAGAGATTCATGTCTATAGGAATACATGTGTTGTCAACTGGAAGATTGCAAGAATCCCCCTCGACTAGACGACGTTATGGTCGCACTACTGAGAAGCGAAGAAAACACTGCGACGATCTGGCTAACATGAAGCAGATCCCATCGGTCTTGCCAGAGTACAGACCGCCTTTGGCTAGCGCGGTTAACCGCGGTAGTATCCCACGTGAATTTGAGTACACATTGATCACTGCGTACATCTCGAAGGGGATATGCATAGTTGGACCCCAGTTAGGACACATCCCAGTCTGAAGAACAACGAATTTAACCTCGAAGACAAGAAGAACTACGTGATTCTCACGCTGCATCAGTATTTGATGAAGACGACTGGGAAGAAGCCGTGCATAGTCTCCCAGCCATGGATAAAGGAGCTCACGCAGTCGAAAATCCTGAACGTGATGAAGATCCCTCTCTTTGGCCGACATCGGGAGGTTAACGCCTGCGTTAAACTCCTTATGTCATTCTATCATGGAGGCTATATATGGCTCAACAGGCACGTCACTGTGGATCCGATGCTGATCCACCTCATCATAAGACTGAGCATGCAGGGAGCGGACCCTCAACAATTCTACCCAGGGAAGACTTCAGATCGCTCCTTGGCACATCGCATAGAGGAGGTTTATGGTGATGTAGAAAAGGGAAAGCGAGGCTACAAGGTAGCCTCCATTCAAGATGGCGCAGTGCTCCTATATTGTCATCTTATAGCTGACAAGCTCATCAGAAAGAACCTTCATATGCAAGTCACAGGATTCATAGTAGACCTCACAGGGAAGTGCATAGAAGGAATGCAAATGAACTGGGCGAGTTACCTCATCAACAAGCTAGAGAATTACTACCACGAAGCACAGGATCAGGGATACGAGTTTCATTTTAACTAACTACTGGTATTGATCTCCTTTGTCGCTTGGTAGATGCCGGAAGGAGCGACATTTCCATAAGTTGAGCCATCAGATTCATTGGTCGCAAGGTTCTCTACCTTGTGGTATACACATGACATGTCGAAGCAGTGGTAGTCGAATGCTGTCTTCCATGCTTATTACCAGCAGTTGAAGCACGCCATTGAGGCATTTCCACGAATGACCCTGAACACACTGCACCAATACAGACTGCTAGCGAAGTTCCGTGCAGATTGACACTTTATTTAT
Source organism: Picea sitchensis (assembly GCA_010110895.2). Classification (NCBI taxonomy): domain Eukaryota; kingdom Viridiplantae; phylum Streptophyta; class Pinopsida; order Pinales; family Pinaceae; genus Picea; species Picea sitchensis. The sequence goes on from SNQJ01S0025119.1 coordinate 53,581, forward strand.
ATCGCTATGCGTAGGGATGAAAGAAAGGAGGAGTTGCAGTCCTATTATAAGCTGATAGACGAAGACATGAAGGAGATCACCAAAGAATGGGCAGCAGAGTTCCTTGTACCGGTGGAAGATGTAGAACTCTCCGACCCCGACATCATTGGAAGTCCCTTGGTTACCTGGGTCAAACATGATGGACAAACTAGTGCGAAGAAAAAGAAGAAAAAGGAGGAAGTATAGAACATAGAAACTGATGAGGAGGACAACGCCTCAGAGGAAAGTAAGCTTGACTCACCCACAGGAGGAGGAGGAGACGAAGTAAACCAAGAAGAAGGAGGGGAAGAAGGAGAAAAGAAAGACAAAGGTGAAGTTACACTGCTGAAGGATCCCCCTACAGAGGCCGAAACATCAAAGAAAAGGAAGGTTTCTCCACAGAAACCCTCAGCAAGAAAGAAGACCCACGCCAATAAGCCTCAGTCGAAGAATGTGCTCACAGTGGACAATGTCGATCTCATCATCACAGCCGTGGAGGATGCTTTAGAGGATATCTTGCAGAGACATGAAGAGAAGAAGGAAACACTGTATGAATGAATTAGAAAATAGCTCAAAGACATACAACAAGCCATCTATTCAAGCCGCGCAATACCTATTGTGCCTTCATCGTTGGAAATTGCATAATTGGGGGATGAACCCACCTAATTATGAAGGCTAGCAGATGCAACAGAGGCTCGACTTCATTGAGTCCAAGAAGAAAAGGAGTAGGCCACAGAGGCCTTGAAGCAAGAAAAGGAGGAGGTCTTAGAGAAACTTCGAGCTACGTAGAAGGAGAAAGATGAAATTTGGGTGATGTACGAGGAGGACAATGTGAAGATGCAAAAAGAAAAATACCAGCTACTCTCAGAGCAGACTGTGGTCAAAGAGGTAGTGACTAAAGCACTTCCCTCTGTGTCGGGCTTGGCGCAGGATGAAGAAGATTCAACCGACATACAAGTAGGGAAGCTCGTTGAGGCCATTCAATAGCTTCAAGAAAGAGTAATGGAGCTAGAGATCCAATTAGTACCGAGCACTCCGCAAGAAGTGCACAATCAGAGAGACGAAATCGCCAAGAGCATAGTAGAAAGAATCAGGGCACTCACCTCAGAGAGTAAGAAACTGAGTGACCGAAGTGCGCAGACCTATGAGTGCCTTGCAGAAGATCTGGAGCTGAGGACACTGGAACCACAACTACAAGAAGCGAAGTAGCAGGCATTGACAGTTCAAGCACAGATGAATCTTCTTATTGTGATTGATAAAATGAAGTGATCGCAGGAGCAACGTGCAGTCCAGTAGCAGGTTACTTCCATCCATAGTAGATTCATGGAGGTTACACAGAAAATATAACCAATATAGGACGAAGCCTGCATGATTTTTTAAGATATTGAAGGTCGAGGCTCCCAGCTAGACTAAGTGGTTGCGACAGTGGAACAACGCCTGGAAGGGCCTGTTATAGAACAACTAATTCAGGACTTTGTCGAGCAGGAGGCTCTGGCGAAGCAGCAAGTCGAGGCATATTGAGCTAAGCTCGAGGCCTTTGAAGCAGTGTTTCCCAGATCTAAGTGACTCAGGATGAGTCACAGGTGAGAGTTGGGGGCCTGTTGGCCCTCGACCAAGTTTTGAGGAAACATTGGTCTTATTTGACCACTTTTGAGACTTAGACATGCTGGTCGAAGATGGAGCACCCAGGAGGAGCTGAGATCGTGGAATCTCTCTTGTTTTGCGGGCTCATGGAACCAACAAAGGGTTTATTAGGGTTTATGTAACAGTTATGGGATGTCACCCCATGGGTTTATCCATGTTTAGGCCTTTTTGTAAATGTATAAATAAGAAGTAGCTAAGTGATGTAAGTAGTAGTGTTATCTATGTGCATAGTATGTTTGGCTTAGTTCAAGATATTGGAAGTTTCTTTGTGCAATCTGGCTGTGTAAAGTAAGGCTTTGTGCTATTAAGGAGTCGACTCTGTGCCTTGACCTGATTTTGGGGAAGTTGGATGTAGTGCACTGTGCACATATCACCTATCCACTATGAATTTGGGCTCTTTAGCTTTGTGCACAGGAGCATATGAATGTAAGAAGATCGAAGCCTAATAAATAATAAGAAGAAGTTGGTGGATGTAGCCCCACACTGGGGTGAACCACATATATCCTGTATCTTGATGTGCTTTGTGCGATATTGTTTATGTGGTTATTTTCTTAGTGTTGTTTGTTGTTAAGTATAATGAATGAATTTGATGTTGTATCTTAGTGCTTAATAGTGTAAATGAATGTGATATTTGAACTAATGCTATGTGCTAAGAGGGTTTAAGGGCTTGATCTTGATTGTTACTGCGTTGTTTTGTAATAAGGGTTTTATCTGCGATGTGAATGAGATTCAAGAACTAATGCATATTGTTGTTTAAATTCTCTGTTAAGTATCATAATCACAGATCTATTTCCCAGCTTGGTTGTAGACACTTGAGTCCTACAACCCCCATACCTCTACCTAGGGTGAGACTTCATCTGCTTCGCAGGTGTTGCCGAAAGGGCCAGTAGTTAGGGTTTTGTTGGTGCGATGTTGAAGCATTGAACCATGGGTCTGCCCCTGTGTCAACAAATCAATATTCCTTTACTTGAATGTCCCTTTACTTATAGATTTTGGAGGAGGTGAAGGGATTTTACTAAGAAGAAGATTAAATGGTTTGAATTTTTCTTATTTACTATCACTAGAATTCGATTATAAAAACTTTGTTGAAATTGCAATTTTGGATTGTTGAAATTGTTGTTTTTGATGTAAAAATAGATTCAACGCCCTCCAATACCCTTATTGCAACATAATTTTGCAATGTTAATGATTAATATTTGCAATTTTATCAATTCAAAATTATTCTTGCGAGGTTTTTAAGCAAAAAAATGTGTATTTCCCTTCCAATTATTTTGAATGGAAAAAAAATCAATTGATAAAAAGTTTAAATTATAAGTTCTTTAATTGAGGAAAAAAATCCAAAGATTTTTCAAACCTTCATAATCATTTATAGTTAGGCCATGGGTAAATCAACTACCTTTGAACTTTATGTGGTATCATATCATCACAAAGTGTAAGCCATGAAGCATTATTGTGCATATTTATTAATTAATATATTTTCATGGTGAAACATGTATAGTTTACTATATATAGACATTAGAAAATATAATAAGGATAATTCCAAGAGAAGATTTCACCACCATGAGTTGTGTAAATGTTAAAGAGAGAGAAAAAAAATGTTCATGAATCACTAACAAATTATTTTATTAAGTTATGAGTAATTAAGAAATTATTTATATAAGTAATTAAATAATTTTGTTGATTTCATTTAGCTTGGGTGGTTGGGAGGAATGATTGTTATCCTCCCCAATTGTGTTCAATTCTCACAAGTGACATGTTGAACTCAAAACAAGTATATTTTTATAATGGTTTTAAGACTTATCTATCATTATTTAACCTAATTACAATTAGAACTATCAAATTTTATATTTAATCATTATTTAACGTAATTAAATTTAGAACTATAAGTATGCAATGTGGCCCATACAATGGATGGATTCAAAGACTTATGTATTTCAAAAACTTGAGTGGGCCTAATGGTTAAGAACATGTATTCCCTCCTAGGAGATTATTGGTTCAAATATAAAGGTTGAAATACTTGAGTGGGCCTAATGGTTAAGAACATGTGTTTCCTCCTAGAGGTCACTAGCTCAAATCCAAAAGCGGGTAGAATATGCACACCTTCGTAGGAGGAAGACAAATTAGTCTGGGAAAAGATCCCTGCAGGTGGTTATTACAGAATTATGCTTGGTTATGAGATAATGTTCTCTACAAGGTATAAGTAAAATTATTTATGGTAGTGGAAGAAGCTCTAGCAAATAAGGGCTCCGTTAAAGTACAGATTGGTTATTTGGATGTCATTCTCAAATAAAGTCCTTCACTGGGATAACCTTCAAAAGAAATCGTTTGAGGGTCATAGATGGTGTCGTAATGTACATAGAAGCTTCACAGTCTATGTTTATGTGTTTGTTGGTTGTCCGTTCTTGCTTGAGGTATGAGATGCTCCAATCACTCTCACTAAAATAGTTGTGTAAAGCCTTCACTTGTGGATGGTAGTAAGCACATTACCTATAAAAACACAAAAAAATACTACAAAAGGTTGTAATGCCAAATGTTGTTTGTCCCATCAATGGAAGTATAAATAATTCCACCAAGAGCTTGCTTGATTAATTCCTTCCACTTGCCTCCCAAAAAAATTTAAAACTATAATGTCTTTCAAAATTTTCTTTTATGGCTTTTAAGTATCATGTTGCAAAGATGTATGGCACATTATATCCCATTATCGAGAGATAATTAAATGAAACAAATTTAATCAAAGTGATTGGTTGAAAAAACACTTTTATGGATTTTAAACATCATGTTGCAAAGATGTATGACACATAATACTTGAAAATAGAAAGAAAGAAAGAAATTGGTTTCTCTCAGGCGAGGCAACACCTAGAGGCCATCAAATCAAAGCAACACACTGAGTTTTTATTAAATCAATTGAGGAGTACATTATATAGGATGATATTCGGTTTAGACGGTTGGAACCAACCTCTAACAAATAGGATCTAAATCACAACTAATCTCCATTATTTATAATCCTCCCCTTTAATGGAGAAAGGATTGACATCCACACCTAACATCTCCTTAAACAATTCAAATTTTATCTTCCCAAGAGGCTTAGTGAAAATATCAACAACATTTTCACTAGTATTACAATACATTAAAGCAATGTAATTAGACTGCATCTTTTATCGAACAAAATGAATCTGAGTATCAACATGCTTTGTCCTTGAATGGTAAACTGAATTATTTTCCAACTTGATTGAGATCTGGTTATCACATTTGATTATCATATCTTTCCTTTGTTCTTCTCCAACATCTTGAAGTAGTCTTCTCAACCAAACAGTTTATGCACACAATGCTTTATATTCTGCCTCAGTGGATGACAAAGATACAGGAGGATGCTTCTTACTGATCCATGAAACAATCCCGGATCCAATGCCAAAGGCATAACCTGTAGTAGATCTCTGATCATCGTGATTTCCAGCCCATTCTGAATTTGGGTAACCTGTCATCTCAACATCGAATGAATCAATATATTTAATACCATAAACAATTGTTCTTTTGAGATACCTGAGTACCCCTTTAGCTGCATTCCAATGGTTTTTTATAGGTTTTTCCATAAACCGACTTAACACACTAACAAAATATGCTATGTAAGGTCTGGTTGTAGTGAGATAGTTCAAGCTTCCCACCATCTATCTATACACTGTACCATTTACCTCCTTCGAACCATCATCATAGTAAAGTTTCATGTTATGCTACATTAGAACATAAGAAACTTTACATTGATCAATTTTAAACTTCTTAAGTACTTCTTTGACTTATTTACCTTGAGATTCTAATGTTTGACCAACATTTCTCCAAACTTCAATACCTAGGCAGTAATGTAACTCTGTTAGGTAGCTAGAGAGGTAGTGGGGGGGAGGGGCGGGGGTTAGAGAGCCCATAGTGATAATAGTGGAGACCATTCAATGTAAGGTGGACCATGTCCACTATATTATTAAATAAGGCCCATTATGGTAGTTAGATATAATAAGTGGGTAGTTAGATATAATAAATGTAAGAGGACTTATTAGAAGCTACTACTTCTAGAATATTCCTCTTTTAGAATGTTCTTAGGTGATGGTAGCACTATATAAAGGGGTTCAAGCAATGTAATGGGACATGAAGAGAAGTATTGTATTTGGAGTGGTAACTCAATAGGAGGATTCCCCCTCGAAGAGGCAAGTGAACATGAGAGGATCACTTCCATAATATGATCCATTATATGGTGTTTCCCTACCTCAAGGGTTTTCTGTAATAAAAGTGTGGAGTTTCTATATTTTTAGGTATCTAGAGAGGTAGTGGGGGGCCTAGAGGTCCCATAGTGATAATAGTGGAGGCCATTCAATTTAAAGTGGACTAGTTCCACTATATTGTTAAACAAGGCCCACTATGGTAGTTAGATATAATAAATGGGTAGTTAGATATAATAAATGTAAGAGGACTTCTTAGAAGGTACTACTTCTAGGAGATTCCTCCTCTAGAATTTTCTTAGGTGATGGTAGAACTATATAAAGGGGTTGAAGCAATGTAATCGGACATGAAGAGAATTATTGTATTTGGAATTGAATCTCATTAGGAGGTTGCCCCCTCGAAGAGGCAAGTGAACAGGAGAGGATCCCTTCCATAATAAGATCCATTATATGGTGTTGTTCTACCTCAAGGGTTTTCTATAATAAAAGTGTGGAGTTTCTATATTGTTCTATGAATCTTTTTGGTTTTTCTATATGCAAGTATTTGGTTCTTAACA
>SNQJ01S0025119.1:68177-87945 GCA_010110895.2 Picea sitchensis
GGGCCTTATTTAATAATATAGTGGACCTAGTCCACCTTACATTGAATGACCTCCACTATTATCACTATGGGCCCTTTGGGCCCCCCCACTACCTCTCTAGCTACCTTACATATTCTAAAAGATGAGGTGGCCTTCGATCCGTTTGGATCTTACTCGCTTCTCTGATTTAGTGGGATCATCCTAATATCCTCATACATCCCTCTTTCACCCTATATAAAGAGGGATATCTTATGGAAAATGATAAGGCTTGCTTATGCATGAAGAATTCTGCTATAGACTATACTTGAGATAACTTTGCTTTAGCTCTCTAAGTCAGATTTTAGACCTTCTTAATCAAATGCATTGGAGCAAAGGTGTGTGTGTTGAAGCAAAGATCCATTGGAAGGGACCTTGCAACATCAAGGCATGGGTTATATTCTCCACTTTCATTTAATATAATGCAACAATACATTTCTTCCCTATAAATGTGTCTTTACTTATATTGTATAACTCCTTGATCTTATACATAGAATTCATTGGAATATATATATCGTTTTTCTCTCTCTTTGTTGGTTTGTTCTTCTTAAACAGGTTCACCATCCCACAAATCCAAATATGGAGCGAAAAGGACAACACTAGCGAGGATCAAACGTCATTTAAAAGGTATGTCATTTGTCCCTCTCTAAACTAGTTTACATGAGTTGAAGTTTATATTCCACCCTGTTTTGTTCTAGCTTCCTGTTGAAGTTAGGGAGATTAGTTTGTGTCCGCACTTACCGATTTCTATGATAACAAAATTGGTGACCATACTGGGGATATGACTTCTTTTGGTTTTTTTCTTCTTATTTTCTTTTAGATTGTCTGCTTTTGGTCAATTTCATTCTCTGAGTCTGTGGGTGATCCATATTGACTCCCTGGTTCTAAAAAATTCATTGAGAAAATTTGTCATCCTTTCAAATTTTCCTTATATTTAGACATCGTCGCACCCTGCTTGTGTGAACCAGAGCAATGACGCCACACTGTGTTTTTCTTTCATCCTGTGACAATCCTTCATCGTCACACTATGCTATTATGCAACCTACGACGATTCTTGTAGGAATTGTTGGAGTGACAGTCAACTTTCTTCTCTTTTCCAAGGTTTGTCTTTACCTCTTGGGATGAAATTTTATCCTTGGTGAATGATTGGTTTGCATCTTTTAAGCTTGAATTTGATTGTTTTTCAAGAATTGAGAGTTTTCTCCATAAGCTTTGTAAGTTTCATCTTTCACTTATTATTGCAATGGTATAATCTCAAGGCTTTGTCCCTGAGTGCTTGCTTGATAAGTTGTTCTTGATCTCTTTGAGTTTTCAATTGATTTTTAAGTTTTGGATTGTTGTTGATTGGGAAACAATTTTTTTTTGCATTCTACAAATAGTTTTCTTATCTTTTCTTTTTTTCTTTCATTATGAGTTTGGTTTGGGAAATAGTGTTGAGAATGCATTGATCTTCTTGGACCATTCTTTCTTTTTTGGATTATGTCTCTGTTCTGATTTGAAAAGGAAAGGACTGAAGTTTATTCTTCTTTTAGTAGTCTTTGTAAGAAATCTTTTGCATTCAAATATTTGTTGAAAATAGAAAATTGGAAGATTTAATAGATTTGATTTTTTGGAATCAATATCATTCAAAGATTGAGAAATCGTGCTTTGTAATTTTTGTATTATGGAAAGAGAAACCTTCTCCCTATTGTAATTAGAGTTCATCAAATGAAACGATTGCATATCATTTATTTTTTCATTTTATTGGGTCAAGGTCAAATATATCATCAATGTCATTTCTGTTTCCCTTTGTGAGTAAGCAACAACCAATAAAATTCAGCGTAATTTTAAAATCTATTAGCAACTTTTATTTTCTAGAACTTTAATACATGAGCATTAGCTAGGATAATGATTTGGAAGAGGTTATGAGGCACACTCTCCAAAGCATCAAAACACAAAATATTATCTTATGATATGGAGATTTTAAATCCACTTGCTACATTTTGTCATGGGAAGCCCTTCTAACACAAGGGTCAATCACGAGGTCACATTAGGACCGACATAGTTACTCATCCTTCTTTGTTGGTCTTGGTGTAGATATTGTGCATATTATTGGGGGTCATTTGAGAAGAAAATCATGTGGGGACCTTCTCGAGTCGATTTTGGTCTTAGATACCCTGACCTTGCATGTGGATCAGACTGTCAACTTCTTCCCCAAACATCATTGTCATAATTGGTAACCTTAGTGGCCTATCTATTTAGAGTCTTTACACGAGGTGATTGTGGAGGGGCAAGTCTTCATAGTACCTAGAATCGATGTTGGCCAAACTCACTCGATCTCCTTGGAGGGTATACCCACGATTATGTGTGGGAGCTTGCACCAAGGTATAAGTCCGTTAAGCAGGTCGTCAACATAAATTTTCCACCCACTTTACCCTAACCCCTTCTTGTCTTGATTTCATGACGTTGGATTTCATCACCAACTATTTATTTCAAAATAAGAAGGTTTGTTTGCGTGTTTGATATCTAGATTTTATTAGTGAGTGTTGTTTGTTTCTCTAGTTAGCCATAGATTTATTTCTTTATTTGGTGTGTCCAACATTGTCCCTCGTCATTCACGTAGGATGCAAGGGTTACCTACGGAAGAGACGAAAGAATACGCTCCTTTGCTTCCTAACTCACAAGAGGGTTCTCCTGAAGGAGCAGTCAATAACGATGTGGCCTATGAGATTGGAATTTCTACTCCATTGGAGGAATCAACACTTCCTGTAAATCCATTATTGAATTTTATACAAGATCCAACCTTTCTCCGAACAAAATTTTCAGGAGACATTGTTGCTGAAGATTATACTAGAAACCTACTGGACCTTACACAGAGTTTGGTGTAGAAAATCCACCCTTCCAGAGTGAATCATTTAGAACTCTGGTTCATACTGCTGGAATTTTTAATCCTATCTCAGTCCCTGTCCGTTCTCTTTGAAGGACCTCTTCGGAACACGATATTTTTGATAAACTAGGAATGAGTCCTAATTAACCTATGGCATCACATACGCCTGTGAATTCCACTTCTTATACGATACCTTTAGATCAATTGTTGGTTGGTTCTCATACAATTCTTCCTCTCCAACTCACTAGCTCTACCGTGGTCCCACAAGTTATGCATGTTTCTGCTGAAAGTCTGGTAATCAATCAAGATCCTATTGGAACACCACTTCTTCTTAGATCAAATCTATCACTTCCACTTGGTTATAATGCTCTTAATACTTCTATTGCTAACCCTTCCCAGAGTCCATCCAGAGGGCCTAATATTTTTGTTTCTCCTGGGTATAATGTTGCTAGCAGTTTTGTTCCTACACCTACCCAGGTTCTCTCCGGGGGGCCTAGCATCCCTCCTCCACCTCCACCTAGAGGATATAATCATCTTGGCCCTAGTAGATCCAATCAAGTTGGAGGCACAAGTAATTCTGTCGCTTCTGGTTTTCAAATTTCTTCTGGAGGCCAACCTCAAGTTGGGGTCCAACCCCAAGTTGCGAGGCAACCTCAAGTTGGGGGGAAACCCCAAGTTGGGGGTCATAACCCAGTGTATGGGAAATATATCCATGGATTACAATCTCAACCTTGGAATTTTCCTTTCCAAGGCAATCAACAACTGCCTGGGGGGAAAAATCCTCAAGTAAATTCTTTTGTACCCCCTAATCCTGGGCAACCATATCCAAGTTCTATGAATCTTACCTAGGGTCAATATTTTTAGTATAATGCTACATTCCAAGGAAGCATACCCAATCAACTAACTCATGTTGGCTATTTGACTCAAAACCATCCACCACCAAATTTGATAGGACCCTCTAACTATATACAAAATGCTTGTGGTGCTACTGGTATACCTATGGGATTACCTCCTCAAAATTACCAGTTTTCTCAAGTGAACAAGCAACTATCATTTCTTTCTACTTTGGATTTACCATATTTATCTAGGATTTTGAATGATCCTATCTTTCATTCTCCTTATTGGTCGGTCATACCTTCCAAGTTACCATCAGAAATTCCTAAGTTTGATGGTTGATCTGGAGAAGACCCAAATAATCACGTCATGACATTTCATCTCTGTTGTTCATCCAACTCTTTAATGGATGACTCCATTAGATTACGTCTTTTCCAACGAAATCTTATGGGTTCGGAAACCAAATGGTATATCGAATTTCCATGAGGATTCTTCAATGATTTCAACACCTTAGCTATGGATTTCTTAATGCATTACCAGTTACCAATATGATATGAGACAGGAACTGAAATTTTGAGTTCATTTAAACAATCCTCTTCTACTCATATTTACGATCATATTCATGAGTGGAGGTAGAGAAGCCGCTTAATCAAAGTTCCCCTTCCTGAGCAAATATTGGCTGAGTGGTTTACCAAGTCACTCATCGATCCTATAGCTCGTGATGTCTCCATGTGTGGTGTCGTCAAGGCTATTAGTCGTGCTCAATACTCGGATCTCGTTTATTCACAAATGGGCACACTATATGACTTGATCCATGATGCTCCTTGCCCGTCTACAAATCCAAGCCCAACACCTCCAGTAGCTTCTCATGCTGTTGATGGTGTGATTGACACTTTTCACGTAGAGACTCAGTCTAAACAAACCAGTCATTCCAATCCCAAATCTACTATTGCTAATGTACAAAATACTCCTCCTATGACTCCTTCTCCCACTAAAACCTTTGAGGTTAATACCGTTCAATCTACACCTACTGGTAAAAATTAAAATAAAAAGAAAGGGAAGGGTAAGAATAAAGAGGACAAAGATAATAATCAACAATCCGATAAACCCAAGACTCAGCCTGCCGATGACAAAGAAAAGTGAAAACCTCATTATCCTTGTCTTATTTGTGGTGAGGATCATTATACGAAAGATTTTCCACGACGTGTTGAGGTTACTAAGTTCCTTCAAGGGACCGACACACCTTCTACACCCACCATTTTGTCACAACCTTTTTCATCTCAATAGTAGGTCCAATTGGTTATTCATGACCAACCTTCTCCCTCTATCACGTCTTATGTACTTATGTGTAATGGTGACTCCAATAAGAACGAAGTTGCAGTCGCTACTTGAGCCAAAGATTATTCAACTTCGAAAGATAAAGTTGATGATTCACCTCCTCCATTGGTTCAACCTCCTCCATAAACTTCACCTCCCAACAGTCCTCTTCATCTCGAATGACCAAGTCTAGATACATTTCTTTGTCCTCCTCCTAAGGGCGTTGTTCATAAGTCGTCATTTAATCCGCATGCACGTGCCGCTCAAAACTACAGTATTGTAGAAGGTCTTGCACAGATACCTTCTGCGATGTCAGATATCGAAGTCATTCAAAGTTGTCCTACGCAAAGAAAGGCAATGTTAAAGGCTATCGGTGGAATTTATCCTATTGATACGAACTTGATAATATTTGACATGGAAGATCATATTCCAAGGCTCCCTCCTCAATTAGCATTTCAAATACAAGTCATTGTGGAAAATAAGAATATTTTTCGAACCATTGTTGATGAAGGAGCCTCGACTTGCGTCATGTTCGTCACTTGTTGGAAAGCCAATGGCTCTCCTGCCCTTATCGAGGCACAAAATACTCTAAAAACTTTTAATGGTACAGGTTTTAAACCTTATGATGTTCTTCCTTCATTATCTATTGTGCTAGAAGGAAAAGAGGTTAATGTTAAGGTTGAGGTGTTTGATTCACCTCTCGATTATAACCTTCTACTTGGTCATAGTTGGATTGATTCTATGCATGAAATTGTTTCTACTCTTTTCCGTGTGATACATTTCCCTCACCAAGGAAAATTTGTTACTATCAATCAACTTGCTTTATTTAATTCTAATTCATGCACTAGTAATGTGCCTTTCATTGCGAAAACACCTCCCAGTTATGACAATGTCGGTGTGGGTCTTCCAAAGGATTCATCGTTAATGGCTACGTTCCCCATTCCACCACCCAATATTCCTCCTCCTTTTTTCACTTTGATTAACATGATATCGACCATTGTTGGTGAAATCCCTGAGTCTTATGACCCTTGGATAGTACCTAGCTCTGGTGACTATCTTCGTTACTATGACTAAATTCCTTTTAGTTCGGTGGAATTGGATTATCAAGCTATTCAATCATAAACTCCTTCTCCTCATTCTCTTTCAGATACATCTCCTAATCTGTTTCATGTGGTATTTCACACCGATGAGATGATCATGAAAATTATGTCCATGGAAGATACCCCATGGGATGATGTGCATAATCGTTCTATCCTCTTCTTGGAACCTAAGACCATAGAGAGTTACCAATGGATTTTGAATCTGTCTACTGTCGTTACTATTTCCCCTATTCCTAAACCAACACACAATGTTTTGTATGAAGGGAACTTGGGAAATATTTCACCCACCATCCCTCTAGATATTTCGATTAAACCCGAAATCGTGGAAAATGTTCATATTAGTGCCTCATGTTCTGTTGATGAGATCCAAATTTACAAGGCCCTTTTCCAAGAATTCTTTGATGTTTTTTCCTGGAGTTACGAAGAGATGCCTAGAATTGATCTAGATATTTTTGTACATTAAATTAAGACTTACCCGGACGCTAAACTCGTTCGACAGAGACTTCGCCTAGTACATCCATGCAAAGCTGTTGCTATTAAACTAAAAATTGAAAAACTTATTAAAGTCGGTTTTGTCTATCCTATGGATTTAACTGATTGGGTGTCCAATCTTGTTTCGGTTACGAAGAAACAATGCACGATCCGTGTTTGTGTAGATTATAGGGATATCAACAAATCTTGTCCCAAAGATAATTATCCAACCACTTTCGTTGACGATTGTGCTGGGAGTGAAATATTCTCTTTGATGGATGGATTCTCCTGCTATAATCAAATCAATATTTTACCCACGGATCAACATAAGACTGTTTTTATTTTCCCTTGGGGAACCTTCGCATACCGAAAAATCCCTTTTGGGCTCAATAATGTTGGTGCGACTTTTTAATGCACTATGTCTTACGCTTTTCATGATATTAAGAACATTGTACAACCTTACCTAGGTTATTTACCAATGCATTCCATGCATCGCCAAGATCATCTGGCACACTTACGATCCATTTTCCTACGCTATCACTATTATCGCATACGATTGAATCCACATAAATTCATTTTTTTGTGGAGTCCGAATGACTTCTTGGTTTTATCATTTCTACTCATGGGATTAGGGTGGACCCTTTGAAGGTTGAAGTTATTATCAATTTTCCTCCTCCTTCTACCTTACGCCAACTCCAAAGTTTGCAAGGGAAGAAAAATGTTTTACATCGATTCATCTCCAATTATGTTGAACTAACGAAAGGTTTTACTCGACTTCTTAAGAAGGGTCATGATTTTGTACGGGATGATACTACGAACAAAGCCTTTGAAGCTTTGAAATTTGCCTTAACCCATACACCACTCTTATTTCCTCCCTATTATATTCGAGATTATTTCTTATACTTAGCTGCTTCATAATCTACCATAGCTATGGTTCTATTCCAAGAGGATGATTTGCACGATGAACATGTTATCTATTATTTGAGTAGGAGTCTCACGACCACCGAAACCAAATATATGCATGTGGAGAAACTGTCCTTGGCAGTTGTTCAAGTTGTGCAACATTTTTGTCATTATTTATTATTGTAACACCCCTTTTTGTTCAAACTACCCAGGGTTACTATAAGACTACTTGGTAGATAACCCAAAATAACTGTAGCGCACCTTTAGCTACTGTGTAGGTGTTACTACGCGGAATACCACATTCTCATTCATAGTTAATCGCGTGCATTTAAGCAATGAAATACATTTAAGCTCAGAGTAAGCATAAGAGTCATTTTAACATAAATAATCCATGGCAAATACATTAATCCAAATGCACAGCAGAATGCATGATCGTTATAATACACAGAGATACAAAACATATTGATAAAATGTGATAAAACATAGTTAGACACTTATATTGTAACAATGGTGGAATCCACCAACCAAGTGCAGGCCTTCCATGAACCACCCAGCCTTAGACCACACTTCTCATCAGCTCAGTAGTGGATCACCCCCGAGCTAGGACTAAGCTCCACCCCCAAGGCAAGGAATCCTAGCTAGGCTGAGGTTACAGGGAAAACAACACTTAGAATCTGGAAGGATTCTTTCCAGGATGCCATCTTACGCCCACTACTACCAGAATCTCATTCCCCACATGCCTGTTTCACCCGGGAGTATACACCTTCAAAAGCACAGTCCATCGGTGCTAACCTCCCTCTCTAGGTCTTGGCAACAGGCCGGATCAGGAAGTCTCAGAGCCTGAAGCTGTTGCTGGACACTCTCTGGAAGAAACCTCTTCCAACAACATCCACCTCCCTCACTTAGAGAGAGGTCACACACTCTGGAAGAAGCCTCTTCCATCAACATCCACCTCCCTCACTTAGAGAGAGGTCACACACGGGCTCAATCACCACCTACACTGGAAAACAATTCACGCACAATCCATATCTTCCTGACCACAAAGTCAACCATGAATACAGACTCAGACCTCTCAAAAAAATCTCAGCAATGGCCGCTAGGTCTCACGATGTTGATTTTCAGAATTTTCCGAAGCAATTTTCATAGGAATTACACACACTCTTCCACTCCCTCAAGTATCGATCATTTCCATCTTCCTACCTAGATAGACTCAATACTGGTTTCAAAGAATGCTAATGCATAACTACCTGGTCAACTGTGTTCCGGACGGCTTAGAGGATGTACTTAGGTTTTTCAAGAAGAGTCGACTCTTCCCTTCTCGAAGTCCGCGGAGTCCCATGGAGGAGGGAAACTTCAACACTCCACTTTCATCTAGGGCTCCTTTTATTGCATGGCCAGGAGTTGACACTTTGTCACCCATGCACGGTGATGCTCTAACGCGGCGTGTCTCCTGCACCATTTGGAAATCACATGTCCTTCCAAAAGGACTTAGGGTAAAAAACATATGATGCACATATCATTTGGAATAATATTAAAATATTATTCTGAGGCTTAATCCCCCTAAGATCAACACTTAGCCCCTTTTCCCACTTTCAACCCCTAATTCCTTGCCCACTCTATGGACGCTCAATCCCCCTTCACTCATTCATCATGGTTGGTCTGCACCTGGTGGTGTTTATATTTTATTAATCATTCTACATACATACAAGTACGTCAACAAGCTCCTGACCTTCAACACTTAGGCTCCCTGGCCTAACAAATACATAAGCCTACCAACTTATACAAAACTTAGCTCACCAGCCTATAGAACATATTTACAATTCATTTCATATATCATGATTTGCAATGGGGCTCGGCCTTGGGGACACTACAATTATTGCGCAAAACCACAATCATTTTTGATTGCAACCCTATGCAACACATCCTTACTCGACAATTGCTAGGGGGAAAATACTCCGAATGGATAGTGATTCTCCAGGAGTTTGATTTGGAGTTTGAGCGAGCCAAGTCAAAGAAATCTTTTGTTTTTGCCGAGTTGATATGTGACCTTCCCTCCACTGAAACATAGACTGTGGCAGGGGATTTTTTTCCTAATGCGTCTCTCTTTCTGATAAGTTCTGATGACATATGGTATGGAGAGATTATCATTTATCTCCAAACCCAAACTTTCTGGCCCAATATTTCTAGTGTAGATCATCATTGTATTCGGTATCAAGCCCGCCAATACATTATTCACAGTGATACCCTTTATCGTTGTGGTATTGATTCCATATTTCGATGATGTCTAACCTATGATGAAGCTGAGAAAGCTATAAATGAATGTCATTTTGGAGCATGTGGCGGTCATATGTATGGGTATGCCATTGCCCAAAAGATATTACAATATGGTTACTTCTGGCCTTCGTTGTTTAAGGATTTCATTACTATCGTTCAGAAATTCCACGCTTGTCAAACATATAACAATAAGATCTGATCACATCCTACTCCTCTTTTCCCTGTAGTTTCTTTTCTTCCATTCGCTAAATGGGGCATTGACCTCATGAAATGTAACCCTCATTCGGTTGGGGGGCATGGATACGTTATCGTAGCCATGGATTATTTCACTAAATGGGCCAAGGCGGTGCCTACATTTGATAATACTGGGAAAACTGCAACGTTGTTCATATTCAATCATATCATTACTATATTTGGTGTCCCTCAAGCCATCGTCACTGACCATGGAAGTCATTTTCACAATTTCATGATGTCTGAACTTACCGAAAAGTTGGGTCTTCGAAATGAAAACTCAACACCTTACTATCCATAGGCCAATGGCCAGGTTGAAGAAACCAACAAAGTTCTCACTACTATGCTTCTATGAATGGTAGGAATTGACAAGTCAAACTGGCACACGATTCTCTTCTCAACATTATGGGCCTATCGGACATCTGTTAAATCTGCCACAGGGTTCACACCTTTCCAGTTGGTATATGGTATCGAAGTTATTTTGTTGATTGAATGTGAAATCCCATTTTTGAAACTATCTGTTGAACTTCTCCCTAACACCTCAGCCGAAGAGGAACGTCTCTTGTATTTGATGCAATTAGATGAGAATCGTTGTGATGCCTCCTTAGTCATTGAAACTCATAAGAAACGTGTCAAATCTCAATACGAAAAGCATGTCAAACCACATGTTTTTTTTCTGAGGGTGATTTAGTTCTCCTTTACGAACAAGATCGTGACTTATTAGGGGCCGATAAATTCAGGCCCATGTGGCGTGGCCCTTATATTGTTAAATGAGTGTTGGAGAAAGGGGCTTATGAGTTGGTATATTATGATGGAATTCCTTTGAGTGAACCCAAAAATGGCATTTACTTGAAGAAGTACTCTGCTTAAACTGTTTTTGCATGAGTGCTTTGTATTTTTAGTATAACATACTCTAGTGTGTTTTTTTCATTTTTGTTTTGCCTTTTAGCTGCTTACCTTGCATTGTGCTTGGTTTCCAGATGTCAGTGTCTTCACTACCCTATATCGGCTTTGCTAATGGTGCTAGTCACGGTACTCAAAACCTAGCATCTGTTGCATGGGAAATCTATGCACTTATGGATAAGTTGATTAGTCTACACGATGTTTTCCTTGGTCATGCAACTAATAATATCATGGAATATAGTGCAGTTATCGAGTTATTAACTGAAGCCATTTCATTTGGCATCCATCATCTTATTGTACGACTTGATTTACAGTTAGAAGTGTTGCAATTGAGTAACGTTTATTCCATCCTAAGTCCTACATTGTTAGGGGTATACTTAAGAATTCACCTCTTGGAAAGACATTTTGATTATATTAAGTATCAACATATTCCTAGATGTCTAAACACATTAATAGATGCATTGGATAATTATGTTTTAGACATACATTTTCGCCATTTATAAATCCAAACACACATTTAAAAAGACAAGTTATCCGGTAGGAACTTTATATTAATACGTCAAAAGTTACAAAAAGTGTTTGTCCTAAGACCAAAATGTCAAAATAGTGAAGCTCATGGCTTCATATGCATAAAGCATCAAGGATGTTGCTCGTTTTAACAAACGACTGCCCATGCCACTCTATGGAGCAGTCGACCAATAGATGTTGATACACCAACTGTATGGCATTGGTAGCGCCAAGGTAATTCGTCCATCGTGATGTCAGAGATGTTCATGGTTAATCCCTCTAGGTTCTATTCAATCTCCTTGACATCCTCAACAACCACTCCTCATCCCACCACAACGACTATCTCTCCCTGTCTCTAAATATGAGACGATCTTGGAAGACGATAAGGTGCCACATCTTCATTTTTGAGAGCACTTTATTAGTCTTGGATAAATGACAAAAAAAATTATAATTAAAATACCAAAAACAACATATAATGAAAAATTTCTTGTTACCCATGTCTCCCCACTAAGATCCCTTAGGTAAATCCAATTTTGGATCCCCATGGAAGTCGGTCCCGACATAAGCATAGTCCTCAAGCATAATTAGTTGATCTCTCAACCACTGGAAGAAATATTCATCATATTTGATGATTGGAATGCCACCATGATGAGCCATAAAATCCACCCATCTTTTCATCTACGGATATTGTGGAGCGGGTATTTCCCACTCCACCTGTAGGCGTAGGACAAGGACCCTCTCCAGGATGAAGGATACCAAAATGGATCCATAGCCAAACTCTTTCAACCGACCATTCCGACACTTTGTCAGTTTTTTTTTCATATTCTTCAAAATACCCTCACACCAATTGAAGACCCGGGGCTCCATACACTCTATAGCATATTGAAAGTGGTTGTGTAAATCCATGTGAGGAGACACACTCCCTGCCATTCGGGTGATAGTGTAGAGGATAGTTCTCAACGGTAAATATCGAACATCCCTAATGGAAGCCTTGCCACTATGATTTTCTGTACATGGCACGCAGTGATGTGGAGCATAATAGTCCATGGGTTCTCCTCCACCCCTACTTCTTGAGAGTGATACCCGAGAGCCTCGGCGAGATAACCCCGTAAGAAAGTAAATTTCATCTATATCCAAGGTAAGTGTATTCACACCCACATGAAATGATTGTTCATTGACATCTCACATGTGGACTAGGTACCCCAATAGACTCAGTTGGGCTCTCATGCCCTGAACCTTGAAAAATTTGAGCAAACCACACTCCCGGAGTGCCATGACAGTGCCCAGGTCATTACCGACAAAGTAGTCTTCTTCCTCATTCTCACGTTCCCTCCACTCGAGCATATTGACCAAGGAAAACCTTCCAAAAAACATCAAAGGATGATTAGATTCATCAAAATCAAAACTTGGAAGTTTTCCTAGCTCATTTTCTTTTTCAAAATTTGAGTTGCGTTCGTCGCAGGGGATTTATTTTACATAGAGTGACGCCGTCGCGCCCTGGTCGTGTATCCCCTGTGATGATTTTGGATTGTCACAGTTTGCGATAGCGTGAGACTGCGATGATTCCCAAAAAATCGACCATAACTCAAAAATAAACCATTAAAAATGAAAATTTAAAACATGAAAAAAGAAAGGGGAAGGAGAATACCTTTTTGACGGAAGTGGTTCGAGAAATGGTCCACCAGGTGCCCTGGAATCTTCTCTTGAAATTTGGAAGAAAATGAGGGTTTTGGGAACTATTTGGGTGAAATTGCAAAATGAAATGGTAAAAGGGCTATTTTGAATGATTTTATTCTCTTTTTACCATTTTAATTGTAAACTAAATTATTTTTTGAATATTTTTTCCTATCCCCTAATTCTAATGAGCTTTAAAAAGTGTCTCTATTACAGATTAAAATATCTAAGGATGGGACGTTTGACATGGATCCTCCATTTTTGGTCGTTTTTGTGTGTTTTTCTTATGTACATATACTTTTATGGTTTTCTAGGAAAAACTCTGAGCACAGTCTTAATTCTTTCTCACGCTCGTGAAACCATGTGAATGCAATTGAGTAACCTTTTATCATTTTTTCGAACTCGCATTGGTAATACGAAAAATGAACCATACAGAGTATCCTTTAAGCTCTTTTCAAGCTCCCTAAACACGAAAAGATAGTTGAGCGACCTTGTTCTTTTCACGCTCCTAAAAGTGTTTGAAGGAAATGTCTGATGAGCGGTAGATTATCTTTTTTTCGGTCTCGTCAGACTAAATTATGAAAAAGGACATTTTGGAGTTTTATTTAAGTGTTTTTCAGACTCTTTAAACATGAAAACCCCTTAGTTTTCTTTCTTTTGACTCATAAAACAAGCATCGAAAGGCCCATATGGGACTGAACCACTCCTTCCTAGGGTTCGTTAAAAATAATCTGAGGGACTCATCTGAAGGATGAGATTAAATCACAAGCATAGGTTATCCTCCTCAAGCTTGCGTAAAAATAAAGAGGTACTCGCCAGAAATGGTGGGGGAAAATTGGGAAATAAATGTGTATATGTATTTGTGTTAGTGGCAGTAAAGTCACTATTGAACATGACACTCGCCTTCATCACTGTATCCGGGTTGGGAAATCCATTTGTCTCTTGTTTGACCATCCACAAGTCCATATGTTGGGTCCTCCTTGAGTGAATGCTGCCAAGAAAATTTTCATGCCATTCATATGTTCAAGAGAAGTCCAACCTAAACAAGCCTTCTACCGATTAGGCCATCTGTAGTTCTAAATTTTCTACCATCTCGACCTTCCCTGAGTCAGTTTTTAATCACTTCATACTCTGATCTACTTCAAAACTGTTACATATTTTGTGTCATTGATGGGGGATACATTGAGGCCCTCCTATGACGATTCTTTTTCTGTCGACTTCAACTCATTATCCAAGAACAAGACTTAGAAATCATTTAGTACCTTGGAGCCTACATGCCTCAACGACAGGTTTCCTCACTTTCAACAGTGGGTTCACATCATTGGCCCATGATTGGAAGATTCCATCGAGTGTTTGAATTCAACTCATTCATTCACATTTGTTTATTGTACTAGAGTACCTTGGGAGTCATTGACATCAATGGTGATTTCCCTTGCACTTGTTAACAATTTTCATTAATGACCGGTAATCAAGTGGTTTCTACCATGTTCAACTTCGACACCTGTAATCACATGGCTAGATTCGTACTTCGGAACGATGGAAATGAAGACCTTGGATCTCACCATATCGGTCCAAGTTGCGATAGAGTATTCATGATTTTTTACTGACACATAGATCCACTGTGTATGTCTTGTGGCTATGTCTGAATTTGAATTCTTTAAGCGCATAGATCCACAGTGTATTTATCATGGCTACGCTGAATCATGATGACATGGATCCATGGTGTATGTTTAGTGGCCATGGTTCACTTGACACTTATGATTAGAGTCACTTGTAGTTTGAGTATGGGAATGCCTACCTCAGAAGATGGTATATTATTATGCAGATGCTTGATTGTTTGCAGGTTCCATGCGCTCCTTATTTTCAACACACACATTCTACAAAGTATTTCAGTTGTCACAAGTTCCAGCTTCATACTTTGGGGGGCATTCCATTACACATTATTTTTTTCACCCCAGTGATAAACTGACGATATGTGCATGACTCACTTCCATGTTCCCTGAAAACACTAAAAGAGGCTTTCTCCACGAGGAAAGTGGATTATATTTTCTTCCTTAAAAATTATGTCAAAGGAGATCATCATACCCTTCTCTATGCTTGGGGTGCTACAATGCTTGATTGTTACATGCTGCACCAAAATTGGACTGCAGCGTCGTCGTAGGTTGCCTGTGCATAGGGTGCGACGATGCTTAAACAAGAGGAAAAGTGAAATTCATGAAATTTCTAGAAGGGAATCTTCTAGAAGATGAGGTGGCCTCCGATCAATTTGGATCTTACTCACTTCTCAGATTTAGTGGGATCATCCTAATCTCCTCATCCATCCCTCTTTCACCCTATATAAAGAGGGATCTCTTATGAAAAAGGCTAAGGCTTGCTCATGCATACATAATGTTGCTATAGATTATACTTGAGATAACTTTTCTTTAGCTCTATAAGTCAGATTGTAGACCTTATTCATCAAAGGCATTGGAGCAAAGGTGTGTCTATGTTGAAGAAAAGAGCCATTGGAAGGGACCTTGCAACATCAAGGCATGGGTTGTATTCTCCATTTTCATTTAATATAATGAAACAATACATTTCTTCCCTATAAATGTGTCTTTACTTTTATTGTATAAGTCCTTGATCTTATATATAGAATTCATTGGAATATATATATCGCTGTTCTCTCTCTTTATTCGTTTTTGCTTCTTAAACAGGTTCACCATCCCACAAATCCAAATATGGAGCGACAAGGACGAAACTAGAAAGGATCAAATGTAATTTAAAAGGTATGTCATTTGTCCCTCTCTAAACTAGTTTACATGACAATGAAGTCTAAGGTGAAGTTTATATTCTGCCATGTTTTGTTCTAGCTTCCTGTTGAAGTTAGGGAGATTAGTTTGTGTTCACACTTACTGATTTGTTCGATAACAACAAGCAACATACTCATTCTTCAACATAAGGAGTCCTTCAACCATACTTTGTTTTTGTAATAACAACAAATCATGATAATTAATGTGACCATACCTTTGGTGCCAAAGAGTTTATGTAGGCATAGTTGGAGAAGTCAATGCTTGATGATTCTTGCTGGTGACATCAAGTTTGTACAATACTCCAACTCTGACCCTTGAGGCAACAGTTCTGTAATGATCCTGCAAGTCCTTCACTATACAATGTGTCTTGAATAATTCGACCTTCAAATCCTGATCTGTAATTGTGGACACATAAATCAAGTTTTTCTTTATCCCAGGGACATACACAACATTGCGAATGTGTCTACCAGTTCCATTCGGCAGTGTTACTTGAATATATCCATATCCCTTGATATGATAAGAATGATCATCTCCAATATAAATATGGGCACCATTATGTGTTTCTTTAAAGTTTATATACCAATTCTTGTTACATGTCATGTGAATTGAAGCTCTAGAATCCACAAACCATGCATCAACATCATCAATTTCAACAGACAACGCAACATTAGACACAAATAGTCTAAGATCTTTTGAATCAAAATTTGGGTTTTCCTCTACAAAGTGTCCCAAATGTTTTCTATTTTTATGCCTAGCCTCATCATTTTTCTTCTTATAACATTCTCTAGCAATATGCCTAGTCTTACCACAATAGAAACACTTAGGTTCATTTCTATTATATGGCACACCTTGATTTGGATTTGGAAATGAATTCCTCTGAAATGAACTTCCTCCTCTACCTCCTTCTCCTGGTTTCCCTTTAGGGAATCTCTTCCTTGTCCATAGTGCTAAGTCTGAATTTTGAGGCTTCAAATTCATGCGCCTCTCTTCTTCTTGTAGCAATATACCTGTCAATTCCTCAAAGGTAGGAGCTTTCTCTCTCACTGCAACGCCTGCTATAAACATTGTATAGTCCTCTAGCATTCCATTTAGGTCAATTGTGACAAGATCAATGTTTGACATTTTTTCTCCTATATCTCCCAATTTATCTTTCATCTCTTTAATTTGCCCAAGAAAAGTACTAACAGACTCATTTATATCCATTTTAATACTTAGCAATTTACTCTTCAGAAAAAGAATACGATTTGTATTATTAGTCTCATACAAATCTTTAAGTGCTTTCCAGGTTTCTTTAGAAGTCTTAGCATATCTAATGTGAGGAATTATATTATCTTTCACATACATTTGTAATAATACCTTGGCTTTGTTCTCCCACTTATCCCAATCTTGGATTGTTGTCGCTGTCGCACTTGTAGACGCATCAGATCATGCTTCATCTCGTTTCCTGATCGTCCATACACCATAACCTTCCATCAAGGTCTGCATTTTGAATTTCCAATTGATGAAATTTGAGCCATCCAATTTATTGGCTTCATTGAGATAAGTTTTAGCAAGTGGATTTGCCATCTCTGCAAACTACTTCACACAACAAATTCCTCTTCAAAGCAACGATCATGCGCCAAGAATGGAAACTAGCAGAGGAAATGGTACGACCTCTCAAACCCAAGACATAGGTGTCAGCATCAAAAACACCAATGGCTCTGTTCCAGAAATATTGGAGAAGGACGAATTCCTTCACGCCTCTCTACGCCAGATGGGTTCCTTCACGCAACAAAAATCCTTCTCCCGCTTCCAGCGATCAGATCATCTCTCTGGTGTGGGCTCCTCTCAGAATCTAGACAGAAGCACATGGACAGAAGAGCGAAGGACTCAGAATCTGGCTGGAAGCAAGTGGCTGATACCTCTCTCCTTCGCAGAGGAGCGATCTGGTGTGGGATTTTTTTAAACAATCTTTTAATCATATATTTAAAAAATATATAAATATATCTATGTCCAAAATAAATTTGACGCCGCCCTTTTAAACTTTAAATACGTATATATTTTTCAAAATATATGTACCTATATCACTTCACAAAAAATATGGGAAGAGATAACTGTTTTTTTTTAAATTGTTTTAAAAAACGTGCACCTACAGGCATCTGAAGATCATTTGCATGGAGTTATCAATTATCCAAATTTTCTGGCTACCTGGTATCTGAAGATCATTCGCATGGAGTTATCAATTATCTAAATAATTCTGGCTGCCTCCTCTTGTTCTATAATCACAATGGCTTTGCAGCTTGATGGAGCCACAAACTAGCAAACGCCTCTACAATCACCCGACCTCTTCTTACACAAAGAACCCTCATCACGCGACCTCTTACTCAAAGAGATTTTGTCCACCTCTTCTATCTTTTTCTGCAAATGGGCGAATTTAGAACGACCCTGCACCTCACGGTTGGACCCTTCGCCTCACTGCACACGTGCTTCGAAATCCTTAGGTTTCTTTTCCTTTTCCTTTGAGCGTCCAAACATACTTCGACTCGTTCTCTTCCTTCCACAAACCGAACACCAACTTTTTCTCTGATACCAACTTGAAAATAGAAAGAAATAAAGAAATCGACTGAGTGAGGCAACACCTGGAGGCCATCAAAGAAAAGCCACACACTGTGTTTTTATTAAATCATTTGAGAAATACATTATATAAGATGATATTCGGTTTAGACGATTTGAACCAACCTATAACAAATAAGATCTAAATTGAAACTAATCTCCATTATTTCTAAGTATTATATCCCATTATCGAGAACTAATTAAATGAAACAAATTTAGTCAAAGTGATTGGTCGAAAAAAACATGGTGTAGGTAATACTTTTAAAGTATTTTAAGTGAAATATTTATTTAAGTATGTATGTTTTCATAATTTATTATTATTTTAGAACAAATTTTTGGACTTTTAATTTAATTGAAATATTTGTTTAAGTATATAGGTTTTCATAATATTATTATGTTATAACAAATCTGGACTTTTAGTTTGTTAACGTTTTTTCCGTGATCACTCTATTCAGAAGGGAATAGCATGTAAATTTTGATTGATGGAGAAAAGTAAACCAAAGATAGGAATAAATAGTTTGTAGCGGATTGGAGTTACTCATTAAAAAAGATGTGATAGTAATAAAATATATTATTAGAGAGAATAATTGGTTAAAGAACTAAAATATAATTAAAGAAAAAAGGTGAAAATAATTAAAGAGAAGTTGTACATAGGAAAAAGTGTAATTAAAAATAGGTTCAAATAATAAAATAATGAATTTCTGATCATTTATGAGTGACATGTATGTGAGTAGGTGTGATGTGGGAAGAGAAATTTGGAACTTGCTTGAAAACATTAAATAGATGGCGATGGAGATTAGGGTTTTGTTTATGGTTTGAATTCAATGGTAATAGTTTAACCAATCCTTCTTCCTAAGGAATTGTATCCTATCACAATGAGGTTAGGTACATTTTTTCTATGAATAGAAAAAGTTTTGGTGTTGTTTAGTGGAGGATATATTCCTTCTACATCTAGTCTCCTTCGAAAAGGATTTCACACATTGGACAATCAGGGCAAGCGTCTTGGCAATTATTGATGAGATCAAGGCTTATCAACTCAATTTATAGAACCTAACTCTGCATCAACCTAAGGGGGAAGTATTGTGACGAGAGGTTTTTAAGGCTCTTGTATATAAAATCGAGTAATGAGAAGGGATACAATCCTTATTATGTTGGATTACTGAGAGGGGGGGTGAATCAGTAATAGAGCAATTTAATCCCTTTTAACCATATAATCCAAGTGCTATATCAATGAAGCATTATTATCCAATAACTGCAGAGTAAATAAGCAATGAACAAATGAACAATCA
>SNQJ01S0025120.1:3068-64207 GCA_010110895.2 Picea sitchensis
TTTTTTTTTATATTGTTCTTGCATATATTGTGGTGTTTCTATATTCAGATCTTTGGTACTTAACAAGTGGTATCAGAGCACTTTTTTCAGCCACAAAAAGGGACAATTTGTTTCTCTATTTTTGCAGATTTTTCAAGAAAATAAAAGAGGGCAGCACCACTTTGGACCAATCCTATAGATTTCTATGTGGAATTTGTAGAAAATGGTTTTATATCTGATTCCCTCTCAGAAAAAAATAAAAAAATAAATAAAAATCGTATGAAATGGAGTCTGGGAAGTGAAGATACCGACATTTTAAAATCTGCAAATTTTTAGGGCTTTCCATGGACATCCACGTGGTTTTACATATTTCTATAGAAACCAGTGTTGAATTTTCCCAAAAAAATTGTATATCTGTCTTTCTCTCACAATTTTGTCCAATTTCAAAAAAAAAATCGTTTGAATCAGAGATATGAAAGTGAAGATATCATTGATTTAAAATCAACCATTTTTGGGGTTTTTCGTGCCAACGATGAGACCGCAGTGCTCATAACTTTTGATAGGGTGCTCAGATTGCTACCAGATTGGTGCCATTGGATAGAGCGTTTTAAGAGACTTCATTTTTTATATTATATGTGGTGTTTCTAATGGATATTCAAATCCTCAAATCAATTCAACATGATATTTGAGGGATGATGGAAGCCATCGAGACAACATTTGAAGAGTTCAAATTTAAACAACAAAATATTCAAGAGAGATATATTATGAATACCAAGTACAATCACATCACATGATAATATACTCAAGAAATATATGTTTGGTATGATTACGAGAATGATTGTGATGATTGGTATATGGATAGTTGTCCTTTCTAGGATGACAACTACTTTCATATTCTATTTGAAGATTCTACTCCACCTTTTGTTGAACACGTCCTCGAGAGTAAACAAGAGCCTTCTATGCATACTCTTCTTTCGGTTTTTTCTCCCATGCTAGTGGATGATTTTTTGGTTGGTTTTACATATTTGGATCCACATGACCAGTGTCGATATTTGGAGCATCATTTTCAATTGGATATTGAGTTATGATATCTTCAACATGGAGTTCACATCAGCACTTGGACATGGGACACAAGCTTACGGTGGCAGTTGGACTAATTAATCATGGTGGCTCACACTCCTACATGAGATCGTGGTTCTCTAGACTACTTCAACATTATGGTCCACACTTTTCCATGGGACCCTGGTATATGGTTGTACTCTCTCATAATAAGCATTGAGGACAATGCTTTCATAAGGGGGATGGAATGCAGTGTAGCTAGGGGAATAATATGGGGTATCTAGGGAGGTACCCAAGGAGAATAATAGTAGAAAGATATTGTTATGTATTAAGGCAACTATTAGTAAATAAGGACTAATATGAATAGAATAAATGTAAGAGGAATTACTAGGAGGTTCCACTTCTAGAAGATTCCTCCTCTAGAATGTTCTTAGATGATAGGTAGGATTATATAACAGGGTTATGAGAAATTTAATAGGAAGTCAATAAGTATTGTATTTGGAGCATGTATCTCATTAGGAGGATTCCAAGTGAATATGAGAGGATCCCTTCCATAATAAGATCTATTATACAGTGTTTCCCTACCTCAAGGGTTTCTATAATAATAAAGGAGGATTTTTCTATATTTTTCTTGGATATGTTGTGGCATTTATGTATTCATATCTTTGGTACTTAACAATAATCCGAGATCCTTAGGAGTTTTTTAGGACATTGAATTCATTTTTTCATTCAAAATTCGATTTAAACAACGGAAAATTGTGATTTCTCCCAGATTTGTATCATCAAATTCCGGTGAAAATGCCAAAAGGAAGAACATTTAGAAAATTCCATAACTAATTAATCTCCTTAATCCTCATCCCACTAGCCACTACAAGTAATTAGTAACCTACTTACCTCAAAGTTGATAACCCCTTACCCTACTTGACCTCTAACTCCTAATTAGTTCAAAACTCCCTAGACCCTAACACATTAACACTATTTGATACTATGTCATAATTGATCACTAACATATAATCCACTAATTCATATCCCTTAACCATTAACTACCAACCCTTATCCCAATGAAATCACTTTTATTGACTAAACCATTGATCCCTAACATTTGCCTCACTAACTCATGACTAGACATTAACCGAAATAACAAATGAAGAGCATGAAGTGGATTATTTTTTTTTATAAGAAACCTTTTCATAGAACATCACTTTTAGAAACAATATTATCTAATTGTTTTAATATAAGGGCTTTATGTGAAAGAAATAAATTGTCCCTTATACCAAAAGATGTTTTGAAATAGTCTCAACTTGTCACCTTCATTCATAATTATGTTTTGGTAATAACCATTTCATGCCCATCATTAATACTGTTGGAATTACTAAGACAACTTAGAGCGGCAGTGNNNGTTACTGTGATTAAACAATTTTATGCCTATTAAAATATTATTAACCTTCTCCAAGTTATCATCAAGATTATGTAAGACATGAACATCAGAAATAACAAACATTAATCACACATATGATATACATAGAGACAGATATTCACAAGGAAACCCATAAAGGGAGAAAACCTCTTCTTCTTCGAATGATAGGCAGTCTTTTAAGTTCTGTACATCATATTTCTTTGAGCACCAACTCAAAATGAGGCTACAACCTCTTCTTTAATAAGCTGCAACTTTTTGAGAGCACCAACTCTCTGGTTTCTCTATCATGCACTAGAAGAAAGCACCAACTCCCTGAGTGTTCCAACACCAACTGGATGGAAGCACCAAATTCCAATCACACAGGCACCAACCTATATAACAGAGAACAATGGTTTTCTCTTGCACCACCCTACCACCCTAATTTTTTTGGTTGCAACTAGATGGAAGCTACAACTCCCTGTGTTCAAGCACCCACTTGAAACTCTGAGGAAAACAATCCTCCCTAGCACCACCCTGAGATATAAAACTTTACTTACTTGCTTTGTCTCAGATATAGTTTGTTACAGCTCCATGTCTCCTCTGCCTTCTTTAGCTTCTATGCTCTGTTCTTTTTCCTGCTGCGCACTCCTCTACATGCTATACACTGTGCCTTTAATATCCACTTCAGATGTTTCACTTCGTCTCAATCTCCACACTCACTTCACCATAGACTCCCGCATTACTCTCATCTATGTTCTGCATGTATTTCTCATGCCTAGTCCTCTGCCTGATCATCATTTGAACTCTTTATATTCTCTGGCAATTATTCTGAGTCCATTCATCATTAGTGGTCATTATGATAAGATTCTTTGGCTTCTCTGGCAGTTATCCTGAACTTGTTCATCACTAGCAGGAGTTATCCTGAGATTCTTTTGGCTTCTCTGATAGTTGCAACTCTTCGTCATCTCTGGTAACTACAATCAGTCATTTTTGGCTTCTTTGGCTTCTAAGCCCCTTCCTTCACATGACCACCAGCGGTGAACAAATGCCTATTCAAAAGGCACTTCCCGATCTTGGTCTAGTGAGCACCAACTTTGTTTCTCGATATGACCTTGGGTGATGATCTCATGTGACCACATGATTGTGGGTGCATCCAAAGGTGGTTTAAAACAAACTAATTTTTTCCCCGCAATCCACCTCGAGACTTCACGTGTCCTTTCTCCAAACCGTGGTTTCAATTGCAGCACGCCTTCAACTTTTTAAAGTTCGTGCATCTTCAATTCTCACAATGCGACAGGACCGTCAATCTTACGATCTTGACGGTGCTCCTGAGTGGATGGTTCATATTTGTTCTTTCACAATAAGTGGATCAGATCTAACCTCCCTAAATCAATGGCTATGATTTACTTCGTGATCCAAGCTCCGGGAGTTTCAAATCTCAAACCCTACTTTTCTCTGTATGCCAATCTTCCGGAGTCGATGATCTGTGGACACCTATCCTTCTCAATCGACGGCTCTGCTTCCACTTCTATAACGTCCCGGGCCATCCATGTTGGACCATACTATGCCATATAACTCTTACTGTTCTCTCTCTCTGTGGAACATACTGTAACATACCCAGTATGCAACTGAGCTATGCCACCTAAATTTTTCTTTGAAGGACTGCATGCAATTAAAGCATACACACACAAAACTCTTGTAGAAGCATTATATATAAAACGTAAACATACAAATACATATGTAAATACACAGATTCACACAAAAATAACAGTAAACATATACATGCATCATATACAAGAAATACCCATAAATATACAAATAGTCATAACCACACATAAAATAAACCCATGAAAATACACATGTAAATAACAATGCAACATGTAAATTTATCACACAATTGGCACATAAATTTATCACACAATTGGCACTTATCTTGGTAAGAATGTCACCAAATGTGTGCAGACCTTCCATGAACCTCCCAGCCTTAGACCACACTGTTCATCACTCTCACTAGTGAGTCACCCCCGAGCTGGGACTAAAATCCACCCAGGTAAAAGGATTCCTAACCAGGCTAAAGGCTCATAGACAACAGGAAAGACTCTGTCATAGGTTCCAACTCAAACTAACAACCTGCAGTCCCTCATTCCCCACATGTATGTCCCACCCAAGAAGTGTGCCCCTTCTCTTCTCAACATTCCTTCGGATACCCCACTTCCTTTCTGGGCTTCAACAACAGGCCAAACATGAAGTCTCAGAGCACTGTAGTTGCATTTTAGCACCTTCAGGAAATCAATTCCCAACAATTCTCTCACTCAGAGAATTTCTCGCGGTCCTGACAACTCGCCTCTTCAATATCCCATGGGCCTGACAACCCGCTTCTTCAATCCATCTCCCAAGCTAACCATCTACACCCTCACAAAAATGGCCATGGATACAGGGTCAAGTACAGTCATGAAGGTACGAAAGATAGTTTAATGGGTGTGTGCATGCTCATGGATGATTGACTAGATGACTGAATGATGGAAAAGATGATAGGAAATGAACTAAGTCCCAACAATATGTATGCATGTCCCCAACTTAACACTTGTCATGTTGGGAGCTACTTTGGCCCACTTGTCCCCAACTTTAGAACTTAGGATAAAATAATTATCCATCCTTTATAATTTAAGGAATATTAATATAATATTCCTTTTTGGCTTAAGCTCCCTAGATTAGCCCCTTTCCTTAACTTAGCCCCTCCCTTTCCCTAACTAGTGGAGTTTAGTCCCCCATCTCTTTTAGCGTGGTCGGTCTGCACGCAACGATGTATTTTATACTAATTATGAGACATATACAAAAATAGTTGCACTGGCCTTTAACATCTAGGCTCTCCGGTCTAATCAAAACATAAGCATCCTAGCTTATAATGACTGGCTCACCAACCTATAAAACATACCATATACACAAAGGCTCGCTGGCCTCGCAATCACGCACATCTTAAGATGTTGTGTGCAATATCCTGGAATGTGCACACTTCATCATTTCACTGCATAGTACATGCACGCACTATGCCATGAAAGGTGCATACAAAATGATATTAGACAGCTCACCATCTTAAGTACATTTGCATTTACAATTACAATTGGGTTTTGCCTTAGGGATATTACAACTTTGGGAATTTGACCTTTCAAATAGATCGATGGTTTTGCGGCCCCTTCCTCTATCAATGATTGAGATCTCCTTCGGTTCTCTGGACTTCTGAAATATCAAATCTCAAACTTACGCACTAGATCAGATGGCCCAGATTCACTTCGGACGATCCAACACTTGAGATCTTCTTTGTATGATCTGATGACTAAGATTTACTTCGGGTGATCCGGTGGTCGATACGTCTTTTCTAGATCAGACGACCCAGATTCGCTTCAAACGATCTGATGCTTGAGATATTCTTTGGATGATCTGATGATTGAGATTTATTCAAATGATCCAGTGGTCGATAATGTATTTTGGATCTCCGAGTCTCCGGGCGTCGGGAATTTCAAATCTCAAACTGAATTTTTGAAGTGAGATTTTTCCGGAGAGTAACCTCCTCACATCTTTATACCCGAAGTGAATGATGTTCGTTTGATTAGGATTTTAGATCAACATCTCGATCTATTTGCAATGCAACTCTTCTAGCTTATCTTGTCCTTCACTTAGAATGATCCAACGGCTAACGAAAATTTGCATAAATGAGATCTCAGATCTTACCTTGCTTATCCTATCGTTCCACTAAAAAATGATCCGACGACTGACGGGAATTTGGGTTTGATCCGACGACTAACGGGAATTTGGGTTTGATCCGATGGCTGATAGGTATTCGGATAATCAAATTCTCAACCCTTTATCACCACTTATCCTATTCTTCCACTTTAAAATTATCCAATGGTTATGAATAATCTCGAAGCATATCCATGATCAAGGATGGTTGTGGAACCACAACTTGCGAGTGATTTAACTCGTCACCAAAACTCCGCAATTTGAAGTTGTGCGTTGTTGGTGAGTCAACCACAATCGTTGATCTTCGAGGCTATAAGATCTGACAGTCCTAACTAATTGCGATATTGGAAATAGCACAATATTTAATTCTCCTTTTGATCTCCACAATCTAGCCCTGTCATTGATCTAGTGATTTTGCATCCGACGGTCACGACTTAATCCAACTTAATCTGATCGTTTGTTAGATCAACCACAATCATTGATATTTGGGTTTATAAGATCTAACGATATAGACCGATTGCGAGATTGTAACCAAAGAGTCGTTTAATGCTTCTTTCTCTCTCCGCAATTCATTCCTGTTGTTGATCTGGTGATTGCACATCAATGGTCTTGAATTGATCTGATCATTGACTAATCCTCCAATGATTCTTCTGAGATTCACCTCGCCATCTCTTTTGAGCTTTGATCTTTGGATACCATTCGCTTCTCCTCTTGAGATTATACTTTTCCTATTTACTATCGTCATTGTTGTTCTTGCCATCAATGAAAAGCACACCCTTCCTGTAAAACTTTCCAACAATCTCCCCCTTTGGCATTGATGGCAACCTTGAAAGGATTCACTATTTTGCTTAAACCTCCAAATGTAGCATACAAACAACACCTTTTTCTCCCCCTTTGACATCAATGTCAAAGAAATCAAAGAGTGACTCTATGCTCCCCCTAATCAAATATACTAGGAGCACTCTCCCCCTGATCAGATACACTACTTATCTTGATAATGGGGTCACACCCAATTTCTGGCGTAGATACTCAAACTGAGTTTTTGCAAGTGGTTTAGTGAATATATCAGCAATCTGATCTTTGGATGGAATATAATGCAAAGAAACAATAGTGTTGGTCACATGTTCCCTTAAGAAGTGATACTTTATGGGTATATGCTTGGTGTTGGAGTGAAATATAGGATTCTTTGACACACTAATTGCACTAGTATTATCACAATGAATTGGGATCGGTGCAGTATATTTTACCTCCAAGTCTGCAAGTGTCTGAATCATCCATAATACTTGGGTACAGCAAGTGGCAGCTGCAATGTACTCAACTTTTGTAGTCGATAAGGTAATGGAATCTTGCTTCTTGCTCAACCATGCTACAAGAGAATCTCCTAAGAAAAATGCACCTCCACTCGTGCTTTTCCTTTCATCCATGCAGTTAGCCCAATCAACATCTTAGTAGACTGATAATTGAAAATTCTAATTCCTAGGATACCATAGGCCATAGTTCATCGTTCCTTTCGAATATTTGAATATTATTTTGACGATTATCAAATGACTCTGTTTAGGTGCAGACTGATACCTTCCTACCATTCCAACAACATGCATTATGTCTGGATGAGATGTTGTGATGTACAATAGTTTTCCTATCATAGACNCTTAGCTTGCATCCAGTGACCATAGGTGTGCTCATAGGTGTAGAAACTTCCATTTGAAACCTGTTCAATATTTCTCTTAGATATTTCTCCTGAGAAAGAAATATTCCTTCAGACCTCTGAGTAATTTGCAAACCAAGAAAAAATGAAAGTTCCCCTATCATAGACATTTCAAATTCAGAATGCATGGAAGAAGAAAACCATTGTACCAATGAAGAATTATTACTTCTGAAGATGATGTCATCTACATATACCAACACAATGAGAAAATCATTACCCTCTCTTTTGATATATAGATTGTTGTCAACTATTCCTCTCTTGAACCCTTTGTCTTGAAGATACTTATCCAGTCTATAGTACCAGGCACGAGGATCTTGTTTCAACCCATATAAGGCTTTCTTCAGCTTGCAGACAAAGTCAGGGTTATCTGACAGTTAGAAACCTTCTGGTTGTTCCATATAGACTTCTTCTTTTATATCTCCATTTAGAAAAACTGACTTAACATCCATTTGATAGAATTTAAACTTTTTATGAAAAGCATAGGCAAGAAACATTCTAATAGCATCTAATCTTGCTACGGGTGAAAATGTTTCATCAAAATCCAGTCCTTCTATTTGAGCATACCCTTTACAGACCAATCTGGATTTATTCCTAACAATTTTCCCTTGTTCATTCATTTTATTCTTAAACACCCATTTGGAGCCAATTACATTCTTATCTACAGGTCTAGGGACAAGCTCCCAAGTATTGTTCTTCTCAATCTAATCTAGTTCCTCATTCATTGATTTTAACCAATTTAAATCTTGAATGGCTTTATTAAATTTCTTGGGTTCCACCATGGATATGAAGGCTATATGTGATTGCTTGGTTTCTTTGATTATCCTTCTCCTGGTTTGTAAACCTTTGTCTTTCTCACCAATTATCTAACTTGAAGGATGATTATTATGAGTAATTCTGGAGGAAGGATTTGATGTTGTATGTTGATTTGATTCTTCCTGAGTATTTGTATCTTCAACTGACTCAGAGTCTTCTCTTTATGATTCTTGGACCTGTTCATCTTCAATTTCATTTATATCCTTTGTTGTTGATTCAACACTGCTTACATCTCGTACAGGGATTTCTTTATCAACCTTTATGTCAATACAATCAACCAATTTATGCAACCTCTTATTATAACATATGTATCCTTTATTGTTTGTAGCATACCCTAAGAAGATACCTTCATTAGCCATATCATCATATTTTCCAAGGTTTTCATTATTATTCTTTATGTAGAACTTACTCCCAAAGACTTTGAAGTGTTTGATTGAAGCAGGTCTTCCATACCACAGTTCATAAGGTGTCTTGTCATTGTGTGGTCTGAGGTGGGATTTGTTAATAACATGGACTGTTGTGTGTATTACTTCTACCCAGTAGGTTTGACCAATGTTCTTCTCATTCATGATTGACCTGGCCATTTGCCGAACTATTCTTTTTTTCCTCTCAACTACTCTATTTTGTTGTGGAGTTCCTGGGATTGTGTATTCTCTCTTGATCACATGTTTATCACATAATTCCCTTAAATCACTTGACATAAATTATCTTCCTCTGTCTGATCTTACTTCCTTTTACCTGTTTCTTTTTTATTTTCAGTTAAATCCTTAAATATTTTAAATTTCTCAAATGCTTCAACTTTTTCTTTGAGAAAAGCAACCCAAGTGAGTCTTCAGTAATCATCAATGATCAGCATGAAGTAGTTTTCCTTCCCCGTGCCTTCCTGTCTTGATGGTCCACATAAATCCATATGAACTAATTGGAGTGGTTTCTCTGTTGAAGTAGAACTCTTGGATTTAAACTATGTCCTGGTTAGCTTTCCTACTTGGAAGGGTTTACACACAGAATCTTGTGGCTTTGATATTCTTGGAAGATATTTTACTGCCTCAAGATCTTTGAGCTTTATTAAATGGTCAAACTTTACATGTCCAAGTCTCCTATGCCATAACCAGCTCTCATCATGTTTTCTTAGATGACACTCTTCTCTATCTTCTTTAAGCACATATACATTATTATCTATCCTTATGCCTTTAGCCACCACTTGTCCTGAGTTTACAGACTTTATCTTACAATCTTTGGCAGTGAACACCACTTCACATCCTCTATCACACATTTGAATTACACTGAGAAAATTATGTTTCATCCCATCTACAAGCAGAACATCCTGGGATTTTCCTTTTCCATTACTTAAACTCACCATCCCTTTACCCTTGATTTTACCTGGTTCATCATTTCCAAAGTTCACATTTCCTGTTTTTCTTTTACTTATAGACATAAACTTATCCTTGTCTCCAGTCATGTGCTTGGAACATCCATTGTCTATATACCAAGGATCTTTTTTCTTTTGAGCTGAAAGTACAAGACCACATTTTTCACTATCTTTATTTTTCCATGTGCTGGCATTTCTAGCTAAGGGTTTGATCTTTGTATCTGCTTTGTAATTCTTCAGATGGCATTTTGCAGCTTTGTGGCCGAAGTTATGACAATTATAGCATTTGATCTCATTGTTCAATAGGTCAAAGTGGTTGGTGCAACTTTGTCTACTCATTGGTTGTTTAGTTCTATGTTAAAAAGATTGTTTATTTCTTGATCTCCTCAGTTACATGTCTCTAAACTTAATTTGACAATTTGCAATCTTATGACCAAAATTAGAGCAGTAAAAATAGTAACCATGGAAGAAATTGGGATCGTCTTTTCTTTATTATCCTTTGGTGACAGAGTACTCTCATGGTCTGATTGTGTGCTCACTTGGAACTTGATCATCTTTATTGGATCTTTGCTTTGTGTTTATTTGCTGCTTGAACCACTTACATAACCTAAACCATTCTTCAACAAGGGAGATCTTTGTTTGCTCAGAATGTCATTTAGTTCTACCGAGGCTTTAATGCTTGGAATATTTTGGAGATACAATGCTTTAAACTTCTCCATCTCTATTCTGGTTTTACTGTCTCTTCTTCCAAGGCTTCACATCTTGCCTTCTTTTCTAATAAATGTTGTTTCACAATTTCCTCTAT
This sequence comes from Picea sitchensis, assembly GCA_010110895.2. NCBI lineage: Eukaryota > Viridiplantae > Streptophyta > Pinopsida > Pinales > Pinaceae > Picea > Picea sitchensis. The sequence continues at coordinate 13,933 of SNQJ01S0025120.1, forward strand.
TTTCTTTGCCTCTTTTAATTCCACTTTTAGCAGGGAAAAGTCTTAATCGGGTTTTTTTTTGTCTTTCTCGAACTGTATCAACAATTGTTTTTTCTTCTTCTTCTTAAATCTGAGTCTAGAAATTTATTCTAGAGCACTGATCAGTTCTCCTTCCAATTCAACCACAGCCTATTCATCATCAGCATCACTTCCCGTGCTTTTATTATCATAATCCTCTTTGGCCATAAGCATAAAGTCATTAACCTTATCTTCACAAGAAGAATCACTATCTGTGTCTCCTGAAGAGTCATCATTGTTTACACATAAACTTTTCTTTTTACCAAATCTCTTGGATTTGTACTTCTCTTCACCTTCAACATTCTGGTCCTTCTTCTTGTGTGGACACTTAGATGCAAAGTGACCTATCTTTCCATAGTTAAAAAATTTGAAGGTCAACTTGCCTTGGTACTTGCCTGATCCTTTCTTTAGTCTTCTCATAAATTTTGCTTTAATTTCGTTAGACTTAGAATCCTCATTCTTATCTACTTTAAATGATGCTTCTCTAGAGGTGGGTTTATCTTTACCTATCCTCATTTCATAAGAAGTCAGAGTTCCTAGGAGTTGGTCAATAGATATAACTTTTAGATCATTAATTTCTTCTATAGCATAAACCTTTGGGTTGAACCTATCAAGTAGAGATCTTAAAATCTTCTGAACTAAAAATGCTTCTTCAATCTTCTCATCAAGACCCTTCATGGCATTCACAAGATCCTCAACTCTTAAGAAATATTTATTAACTATTTCATCCTCATTCATCCTTAGTTGTTCAAATTTCAATCTATATGTCTGAAGTTTGGCATCTTTTGCTTTCTCATTTCCTTCATAACTGCTAATGAGTTTATCCCACATCCCTTTGGCAGATTCAAGATAGCATTGATTGACTTTGCATTAAAGCTAAATTCTAACTTATTATCTTTGGAAGCTAGCACAACGGGTTTTATATATCCAGTCTCTACAACATCTCAAACATCAACACCTAAGTCCATAATGTATGTTCTCATTCTAACCTTCCAGAAGGAAACATTTGTTCCATCAAACATAGGAGGCTTATTGGTTGAAGTTCCTTCATGGCTTGTTATGTTTAAGCTTATTGTTCTACCTTTAAATAAAAGGAACCCACTTTGATACCAATTGTTGGAATTACTAAGACAACTGAAAGGGGGGGTGGTGTGAATCAGTTGTTACTTTTCTTAAACAATTTTATGCCTATTAAAATATTATTAACCTTCTCCAAGTGATCATCAACATTATGCAAGACATGAACAACAGAAATAACAAACATCAATCACACATATGATATACAAAGAGACAAATATTCATGAGGAAACCCATAAAGGGAGAAAACCTCTTCTTCTTCGAATGATAGGCAGTCTTTTAAGTTCCGTACATCATTTTTATTTGAGCACCAACTCAAAATGAGGCTACAACCTCTTCTTTAACAAGCTGCAACTTGTTGAGAGAACCAACTCTCTGGTTTCTCTAGCACCCACTAGAAACAAGAACCAACTCCCTGAGTGTTCTAACACCAACTGGATGGAATCAACAACTTCTAGTCACAAAGGAGCCAACCTGTATAACATAGAACAATGGTTCTCCCTTGCACCACCCTACCACCCTGGTTTTTCTAGATGCAACCACATGGAAGCTACAACTCCCTGTGTTCAGGCACCCACTTGAAACTCTAAGGACAACAATCCTCCCTAGCACCACCCTACCACCCTGAGATATAAAACTTTACTTACTTGCTTTGTCTCTGATATGGTTTGTTACAGCTCCATGTCTCCTCTGCCTTCTTCAGCTTCTATGCTCTGTTCTTTTTCCTGCTGCGCACTCCCCTGCCTTATTTTTCTTCTAAGCTCTGTTCTACCTCTACATGATATACACTGTGCCTATGATATCCACTTCATATGCTGCACTTTGTCTCAAGCTCCACACTCACTTCACCATAGACTCCTGCATTACTCTCATCTATGTTCTGCATGTCTTTCTCACACCTAGTCCTTTGCCTGATCATCATTTGAAATATTCATCTTCTCTCGTGATTATTCTGAGTCCGTTCATCATTAGTGGTCGTTATGCTAAGATTATTTGGCTTCTCTGGCAGCTATCCTAAACCTGTTCATCACTAGAGGGAGTTATCCTGAGATTATTTTGGCTTCTCTGGCAGTTGCAACTCTTCGTCATCTCTAGTAACTACAGTGAGTCTTTTTTGGCTTCTTTGGATTCTAAACCCCTTCCTTCATGTGACCACTGGTGGTGACCAAACGCCTATTCAAAAGGTGCTTCCTGATATTGGTCTAGTGAGCGCTAGCTCTGTATTACGTTGGGTGATGATCTCATGGGACCACGCAATTACGGGCACGTCCAAAGGTGGTTTAAAACAAACTACCTTTCACCCCACAATTCGCCTCAAGCCTCCACATGTCCTTTCTCCAAGACATTGGTTTTGATTGTAGCCCGCCTTCAACTTTTTAAAGTTCATACATCTTCAATCCCTACAATGTGATGGGACCGTCGATCTTATGATCTTGACGGTTCTCCTAAGCGGATGGTTCAAATTTGTTCTTTCACGATCTGCGGATCAGATCTAACCTTCCTAAATCAACAACTGTGTTTTACTTCGTGATCTGGGCTTCGGGAGTTTCAAATCTCAAACCCTTATTTTCTCTGTACGACAATCTTCCGGATTCAATGATCTACAGACACCTGTCCTTCTCAATCGATGAATCTTCTTCCACTTTAGGAATTTGACCTTTCAACCAGATTGATGGTTCTGCGGCCCCTTCCTCGATCAATGGTCAAGATCTCCTTCGGGTCTCTGGACTTTTGAAATATCAAATATCAAACTTATGCTCTGGATCAGACAACCCAGATTCACTTCAAATGATCCAACGCTTGAGATATTCTTTGTATGATCTAACGACTGAGATTTACTTCAGGTGATCTAACGGTCGATACGTTTTTTTCTGGATCAAACAACCTAGATTTAATTCGGACGATCTAACACTTGAGATCTTCTTCGGATGATATGATGATTGAGATTTACTTCGAATGATCTAACGATCGAGAATGTATTTCAGATCTCTAGGTCTCCGGGCTTCGGGAATTTCAAATCTCAAACTCAATTCTTGAAGTGAGATTTTTCCGAAGAGTAACCTCCTCACATATTTATACTCAAAGTGAATGATGTTCATTTGATAAGATTTTAGATCAATGACTCAATTTGTTTGCGATGCATCTCTTCTAGCTTATGACCACGCGATGCAGGTCTTCCCCACGTGACCATGCCTTATGACCACACGCCTATCCTAAAAGGCACATCGTGATTTCAAGTATCGACTATATGAGTCAACCGACTCTCCATCCTTTGAACTACCAAGTTCTGAAATTCTAACAAGGGCCTAGCGCATGCTAGTGCCTCCCTTATCCTCCATCCATATGACCCTTCACTATGACCCGGGGCTAATCCTCTCGAGCGCGCCAGGATTTTGCGTATCGAGAACTCCCGATGCAATTCACTTCCATTCTCTCGATCCTCCCGATACCCAAAATTGTGAAATATTTGGATAAGATCAACAATCCACACTAGCTCTCCAACCAACGTCTATGATCAAGTCACGATTTCTCGTTTCACGAATTCTCACAACTCCACCCTTTGACCTTTCCACTCTGTGAGTCAGCGAAATGTTGATCTCTTTCCATGTGTCCCCTTTCAAGGGACAGTCCTGATGATTTCAAAATTTTGTGTTTTAGGGTTTCATGAATTTCACTCTTCTTCTTCCAAATATTCTAGTTATGCGAAATTCTGATAACTTCTCGTGACTAACCAGTGTGCTACTTCTCCAAGATCTAACGGCTTGAAAGATTTCAGCTCCAACAGAATGGATCTTGAAATCGATCTAATGACTGAGATCAATTTCCTTACGATGAATGACTCATGTTCATCTCTTCTATCAGGTTCTCGATTAACCTGATTCGATTAAGTTTTTCTTTCGTGATCTTCACGATCTCGATCTGTAGTTGATCGAAGGGATTTCTACGATTTCTTAGTAAAGGTTTTTTACCCATTTTTTTTTTAGTCAACATAGATCATTTGGTTCAAATGCTCCTGCATCATACAATGAGTCTTCACTGCCAGAGGTTCACACCTCCATCATTCGGGTTCTCCTTCCCGAATCATACCCTACTTGAGTATCCATGGCATACAAATTCCCTTTCAAATTATCATGCATAACATTAGACAATAAAATATTTCAGAAAGGATTCTTACCCAATCTTTTCATACCTGTTCTTGGCTGCTAGCACCCTCTTTCTGATTTTTTACCTCATCAACAGTTCTTTTAGGGGGATTCTTACAATCCTGTCAACAATCTTTCGACAACAACCTTCCCATGGTCATCCTCTACTTTAGGCTGTCCATCATTGACAACTGTCTTCCTCAACAGTTCCAATTCCTTTCTATACAAAACATGCATCATTATAATCACAATTACATTAGTTGTAACATCAGATAAAGTGCATGTATCATAATATTCAAATCCATAAAATATCTTCAAAATGTCCTAGTATATCTTTATGCACTTCATAACATTATCTTCAAGGGTCTCCATGAATGCAATACAAACAATTCTCAACTGTTTCTGTAGTAATACAATCATCATCACTTATGATGTCAAAACATTTAATTTCATCAGTAAATCAACTTTCTCATTCAAGAGGAAACATAACACATAGCAAGAAGGGAGTTAGGGAGTCTCCCCTTCTTCCAATTCTTTCTACGCTGCCTGAGAATTTTCAGCCCAGCTGAGTTATCTCTAAAGGTTTCACTGCCTTTTATTAACATGACTTTAACCAAGCCTATTCAATCAAACATACTCCTGTATCCATTCATTAGTCTTCTATTCATTACATGATGCTTTCAAAATGTAATCCGGGATTCTTATATATAGATAGGCTTTGCAGTCCATTGCCCAACCTTCAACAATTATTAGGATTGTGACTCTGTTCTTCTGATAGAGTCCTTACACAGTTTCTTCGCAGGGAACTCCCTCTGCATGCAACTTCTTTATTGCACGTCCACCACTACTTATTATGGAATTAGTCTTGAGTTAGCTTTAGTTGTTTACCAAATATTCATTAAGAAATATAAATATGCGTCTTGGTCAGGTACCCAAATTATGTATCCATACATATTCTGGGTTGTTAACTTACTTCCATGGTGTACTTAACCATATTCATAATCATCAACATGTATGTAGATGCCATAGGTATAATTCATTTCCTACATACATCTCTACTTTAAAATCAGTCAACTCATGATTGTTTACAATCATCCTCATGTGGTCCTCAAATGCATAATCATTTGCCTCTTATTATGACAATAGCACATCCTTTCTCATTTACTCTCTTATCTATTTGTACTAGCTTTTCCTGGGGATATGGAACACATTCCCCTTAAGCTATCATTCAAAACAGAACTTTCATGACTCTTCAAAATGGATTCAACCATGCAACCATGGTATTCTACTACTATTCATTCAATCTTGGAAAGTGTTAAGATTGCCTCGCATTTCACTCATCAGGGCAACCATATTGGGCCTTTAGTATACGTATACTCTTACATAATACATGTGCATCACTTGCACATTTTATATCATTCGTATGTAACCGGTATTAATATCAGGCTTCATATCAAGAAGCTTCTCAATGCATTAGATCCATGCACTCAAGCATACACACACAACTAAGTATTCATCATACTAGCTTAGTTTTATCATTAGTGTTCTTTTAGTTAGATATTACAGTATCTTACATGACTAATCTCACAGTTATAACTCATACTGGTGTTTCCTTCTCTTTATAGCAATGACCAACCAGGGTCACTTTCCCTTTTATACTATAGCAGTTGGCAAGAAAACTTTCTTACCTCAGCTTCTATAGGAATTTACTCATCTCACCTCTTCTCTGGTCATGAGGAGTTATATACTTTGATTTTAATATAAAGAAATAATTATACTGCCAAGGATCCTACCTGATTATTTCAATTTCCTTTAAGCCCACAAAGGTATTAACCATTATCTAATTAGCCATGATCAGTGCCTGAGGTTCCAACTACCCATGCTTAGAGGCAGTGTCACGGACATCAGGTCATATGCCTTCCGGGATTCAGCTATCCTTGAAAGAACCCTGCCACCTTCAACTATCCACATTCAATTCTTATTATCAATGTTAATTAGCATATCCCTACTCAGGTAAGAGTATTCGTCACTTGACAAGGGTTAAATAAATTCTTTTGCTGAAATTAAACAAGAATTCCCGAAATCACATGTTCAATCTGTAGTCCTTTTTCCTCAAGGAGTAAATGAAGATAATAGTACGTCTTTATGCAACCCTCGCATGAGCCCAAGTAGGCCAATTTTTAACACACCCATGATGGGGAATACAATTTTTTCGTTTTTCTTAAAGGACAAAATCTCCATTCATGGTTCCTAATTTAGAAGGTCAGGGAACCACTCCAACCTCTTGGTCAAGGATCTCTAATTCTGAAGCCAAACCATTCTCTGAGACCTTGATGGTCTCATTCTATAGTCAAACCCAGAACCTTTTGGTTCTAGGTGCAGGTTTAAGGGCACCCGCGACCTTCCCTTTCACCCTGTTGCAAAAAATCAGAGTGTCGGGCATTAGCTCGTTTGTTTGACAAGCCCCCTCTTGATATGACCTTCGCGATGACCACACGATTGCGAGCATGACCACAAGTGGTTTGGATTCAAACTTATTTTGGGAACGCAATGCTCTTACAACCTCCACATGTCCTCTTGACGAAACCATGGTTTGAATTGCGGCCCACCCTCAATATCTTAAACTCCTTGCAAATCCTATCCCTGCAATGCTACGGGATCATCTATCTCACGATCTTGACGATAACGGCTAAATCGATGATTTATATCTACACCTCTCGGATATATGGACCAGGTCTGCTCCCTCGAATCAATGATCGAGATCTCCTCCGAGTCTCCGGACTTCTGAGATCTCAAATCTCAAACCTCTTTTTACCCAATGGATTTTACCCAGAGTCTAAGATCCACTGATGCGTGTCTTCCCTGAATCCAACGATCGAGGATTACTTCAGGAATTTACCCAGAGTGTATGGATCTATGCCATGCTCCTCTTAGATCTGGTGGCTACAAATATCTTCGGGACTTTACCTAGAGTTCACAGATTTGCACCACGTCTCCCTTAGATATCACTATCCAAATATTTCTTTGAGACTTTGGGTCTTCGTGCTTCGGTGATCTCAGTTCTCAAACTGAAAACCCACTTCATCTTTTCCCCGGAGTTCAAGATCTTTTAACAAGTGTCTCCTCAAAGATCAATGACTCACAACTCTTCAGCTCTTCGGGCTTCACGTGTTTCAACACTTCAACCTCCGCCTTCCTCTAGATCTTTCGACCTGCTCACACGTACCCTCCTAGATTCAATGGTTCAGCTCTCCTCTCTCACGAATCGGGATTTCGCGTTTTGCGACTTTGGAGGTTGGCTTACCTCTGTCTCCCTGATTCCTGATTTCCCAATATACACCCATGTCAAATCAATGATCAAGAAGGGTCCAGATAGATCCTTAGATCTATGGTCTAGATCGCGTCGCAACATTGGGTTTTGGGAGTTTAGTCACGCCAATGTGCGAATCACCTGATGTGCGATCTTGTGAAGCCTAAAGGAGTCGAGGCATTAATGCCTATGCCCCTTCTTCAAATCTAATGGTCGTGACAGACCCTGGGTCTTCCTGAATGGATCTCATCCGTTCATATTCTAAATGAAAGGATATTCCCTTTCGATACTTGAACCTCACTGTTCTTCCTGAGCTTCGTCAGTTATGAAGGATTTAAGAACGTTGTTCTCTTTCTCCTGGGCTTAACACTTATAAAGGTCTTCTGCACTATTCTTGTGCTCCTTCATAAAGTCTAGAACTTAAGTGGTTCTCGGTCTCTGCTTGCCTCGCAGAGAGCCTGTGCATACCTGCACTACCCCTCCCGAGCTTAACCAACTCCCTCCTCCAAGGGACTCAGAACGATTAGGAGGGTCGGCATGCGTACATGAAAGTGTACCTAAGGTCGACAAACTCACAGTTCGTGGCTCTAGCTTAAGCCACCATGGAACGCAAGCATTGATGAGTATAAAAACACATCCAATTCATACAATTTCATACTTGCCTAATTACACAATCAATAAGGAATAAAGGGGATACAATATAATCATTAAGCGAATATATCCATCCGTGCAACATTCATAGGATATCCAACTTTAATTCACAGTACCACTTAAATACACAAGATATGTGAATACTTATCTTTTACAGGTGGTAGCCAACTAACTGGCTGTGGGTGTTCGTCCTTCCACCCTACCATAGGCTCAGAGGCATTCAGTCTTAGCACTTTGGCCACCCCCATGCCAAGCCATGATATCACTAGGGAACTCTCGTAGTTCTCAAGGGTTCTTTCTATGTTCAACTTCTGCTCGAGTTTTGTTCTCTACAACATTCATATATTTATGTTTGTTATGGCCTTGGCGATGTTTATCAGATTCTCACTCAGCATCAAGCTCGTAGCCTTCTATTCCTTATCCCCTGGAGAGCTCCGCACATCTCCTTCTTGAGCTTGCCTGCCCGTCTGGTATCTCCTCTCTACTTGTCCATGTGTATCTATCTTACCTTCCTTCTTTTGGAAGGTTCATGACCCATCACGTTCCTTCTATCAAAAGGAAGCTTGGGTCTGTAGGTCTTTGTGGTACTTCGGGCTGACATTCTGCATCTAGACCATGCTCCCATTCATGGGGGTGGTTGATAATTCAACCACTGGTCCTTCTTCATTAACTGATTTATCTCCTTGGGATCCGAAGGAGGTTTTTCATCTTCATCAAGGGAAATTTGGGGTTATTTTATGTCATGAACCCTCTCGTATAGTTTTCACATTCTTCCTCTAGTGATATCATGGCCAATACTTTCAAGGCTTCACCCCCACAGTCAGTTATTGGCAACCTAAACAATAATACATTTGCATTGTCCACATGCCTTAGCATGGTAATCCGATTTTATGATTAAGTTACAAACTGGGGGAAACAGGGTGTTACAATTCTCTCCCCCTTAAAGGAACACCGTCCTCGGTGTTCTTTCTCAAAAACACATGTCATGCCTTTCTCATTCAGTTGTTTCAGAAATCTTGATCTTTCTCTCTTTTTTCAGGTCTTTTTTCAGACCCTTAATATTTTTCACATGCTTTCAGTAATTCTTGGACAATCAAGCACTTTAATCATAGTCTTATGCGAAAACATTGCAAAAAAATTTCTAGGAAATTTTTCATAATCGTAGCTCAATAATTATCTGTGCAGTTTGTGGATTTGTATCCACATGGTTGTTTTGTTATCCAGGCCCATTGTTTTTCCTTGACATACCCCTTGGGTGCATGATCCCAATCAATAGTTTACAATAGCTATCAAGGTTTCATCTTCCTTACGATCACTCACCCTCCAGGCCCAGGCTCAGGCATCCCCTTTACTGCTATACAGTCCCTCGGGTGATCCATCTTGCCTTGCCAAGGTTTTCTTGCACAAGAAGAACTACCCACCATGTGCATGATCCCAATAGTTTACAAGAACTATTAAGGTCTCCTCTTCCTTGCAGTCACTCACCCTCCAAGTCCAGGCTCAAGCATCCCCTTCACTGCTATACAGTCCCTCGGGTGATCCATCTTGCCCTACCAAGGTTTTCTCGCACAAAAGAATTCCAGAGACTCTATCGAGTCTTATAGTTGAGGCGTCCCTCAGACTTGCTCTGTCGAGGCGTCCCTTCGGCTTGTGTTACCTCAACACAATATATTCCAGGTGATCATGGCTTATCACAAGGTTCTCATGGCTCAATAGTATCCATTTTTCATCATCTGTCCTTTCTGGACAAATCTTTTCTTCTTACCCATATCAAAGGCATACAAAAATTCATGAGACATCATCAAAAAAAATTAAATTCAAAATTTTCTTGTAAATCTGTCACCCACATATTTCCAAATTCCACCTTTTGTTTTCATATTTTTTCCGTACAGGAACTCGATTCATAATTATGGGACTTTCCTTCCCATAGCGGTTTGGCTCAGCAGGTAATTGGTATTCCTTATGGGCTTACAACACTACCATATCCAAGACCCCTTTGCTTCCTGCACTTTCAACTTCAATTAGCCAAACAAATTGTTAGTTTCCCATGCACATATATTTGATTACACCTTTATAACGTCGTCACAAACAATTTTAGAGTTGTGCATACTAACAATCAATTTCACTTTCTCAAAAATGGAAATACCATTCCTTGCAATTTGGCTCAGCAGACAATCGGTCTTCATTATGGGCTTACAATACTGCCATATCCAAGACCCTTTTTCTCCCTGCAATTCATTATTTTCACCACCAAACAAACTGTTAGTCTCTCATGCATCCATGTATATATACATCTATATTCAAAACCATGCATACTAACAGTTCATCACATCTATATAAACATAAAAAGGGAATCTCATTCCTTTCCTATGCCCCATTTTAACATACCACACCTTTCAAAATGTAATTCAACATTTCAAAGGATTTAACAAATCTGCTAGTATTCACGGCCACATTCATACCCAATGCACTCTTGCATTGATTTCAAGTTTGTCACACTTTATGACAGGTTCTTGACCATGGTGTGTTGGAATTTAGCCAACCTCTTCACCACATGGCTTATTCATTTTCATTCTGGTGTAGACTCCCCATCTCTCTAAGGGTTGTGCGACCTCTCAGTCTAGTATCTTCTCAAGATTGAATTGAAACAGTATTCGACTCCTTGCTGGAACCTCTAAGAAACAGTCCACATGTCTCTTTAAAAAAAAAATCCTCTCATGTGAACAAGGGCTAAGCATAAGTCTCCTCCATGTGACCATGCCTTGCGACCACATGCCTATCAAAAAAGGCACATTGTGATTTCAAGTATCGGCTATATGAGTCAACGGAATCTTCGTCCTTCGAACTCCCGAGTTCTGAAATTCCGACAAGGGCATAGTGCATGCTAGCTCCTCCCTTATCCTCCATCCATATGACCCTTCACTATGACCTGGGGCCAATCCTTCCGAGCGCATTAGGATTTCACTTATCGGGAAATCTCGATGCAATTCACTTCCATTCTCTTGATCCTCCGATACCCGAAATTGCGAAATATTCAGATCAGATCAACGGTCCACACTAGCTCTCCAGCCAATGGCTATGATCAAGTCGTGATTTTGCGTTTCGTGAATTCTCACAACTCCACCCTTTGACCTTTCCACTCTACAAGTCAGCGAAATGTTGATCTCTTTCCACGTGTCCCCTTTCAAGGGACGGTCAAGATGATTTCAAGATTTCGCGTTTTGGGGTTTCGCGAATTTCACTCTTGTTCTTCTTCCAAATCTTCTAGTTTTGTGAAATTTTGATAATTCCTCGTGACTAACCAGTGCGCTACTTCTTCGAGATCTAACGTCTTAAAAGATTTTGGCTCCTCCTGAATGAATGTTGAAATCGATCTGACAACTAAGATCGGTTTCCTTATGATGAATGACTCGTGTTCATATCCTCTATCAGGTTCTCGATTAACTTGATTCGATTAGGGTTTTATTTCGAGATCTTCATGATCTCGATCTGTAGTTGATTGAAGGGATTTAAACAATTTCTTAGTAAAGGTTTTTTATCCCTTTTTTTTTTTTAGTCAACATAGATCATTTGGTTCATATGCTCCTACATCATACAATTAGCTGTCACTGCCAGAGGTTCACACCTCCATCATTTGGGTTCTCCTTCCCGAATTATACCCTACTTGGGTATCCATGGCATACAACTGCCCTTTCAAATTTTTGTGCATAACATTAGACAATAAAATATTTCAAAAAGGATTCTTACCCAATCTTTTCTTACATGTTCTTGGCTTCTAGCACCCTCTTTCGAATTTTTTACCTCATCAACAGTGCTTTTAGGGGGATTCTTACATTCCTGTCAACAATCTTTCGACCACAACCTTCCCATGGTCATCCTCTACTTTAGGTTGTCCATCATTGGCAACTGTCTTCCTCAATAGTTCCAATTCCTTTTAATACACAACATGCATCATTATAATCACAATTACATTAATCATAACATTAGAAAAGGTGCATGTATCATAATATTCAAATTCATAAAACATCTTCAAAATGTCCTAGTATATCTTTATGCACTTCATCACATTATCTTCAAGGGTCTCCATGAATGCAATACAGACAATTCTCAAATGTTTCTGCAGTAATACAATCATCATCACTTATGACGTCTAAACATTTACTTTCATCAGTAACTCAACTTTCTCATTCCAAAGGAAACATAACACATAGGAAGAAGGGAGTTAGGGAGTCTCCCCTTCTTCCAATTCTTTCTATACCGCCTGAGACTTTTCATCCCAGTTGAGTTATCTCTAAAGGCTTCACTGCCTTTTCTTAACATGGCTTTAACCATGCCTATTCAATCAAACATACTCCTGTATCCATTCATTAGTCTTCTATTCATTACATGATGCTTTCAAAATGTAATTCATGATTCTTATATATAGACAAGCTTTGCAGCCCATTGCCCAACCTTCAACAATTATTAGGATTGTGACTCTGCTCTTCTGATAGAGTCCTTACATAGTTTCTTCGCAGGTAACTCCCTCCGCATGCAACTTATTTATTACACGTCCACCACTACCTATGATGGACTCAGCCTTGAGTTAGCTTTAATTGTTTACCAAATATTCCTTAAGAAACATAAACATGCGTCTTGGTCAGGTACCCAAATTATGTATCCATACATATTCTAGTTTTTTCACTTACTTCCATGGTGTACTTAACCATATTCATAATCATCAACCTATGTGTAGATACCGTAGGTATAATTCATTTCCTACATACATCTCTACTTTAAAATCAGTCAACTCATGATTGTTTACAATCATCCTCATGTGATCCTCAAATGCATAATCATTTGCCTCTTATTATGACAACAGATCATCCTTGCTCATTTACTCTCTTATCTATTTGTATTGTCTTTTCCTGGGGAGCTGGAGCACATTCCCCTTAAGCTATCATTCAAAACAGAACTTTCATGACTCTTCAAAATAGATTCAACCATGCAACCATGGTATTCTACTACTATTCATTCAATCTTGGCAAGTGCTAAGCTTGCCTCACATTTCACTCATCGGGGAAACCATATTGGGCCTTTAGTATACGTATACTTTTACATCATACATGTGCATCACTCACACATTTGATATCATTCATATTTAATCCATATTAATATCAGGCTTCATATCAAGAAGATTCCCAATGCATTAGATCCATGCACTCAAGCATACACACACAACTAAGTATTCATCATACTAGCTTAGTTTTATCATTAGTGTTATTTTAGTTAGAGATTATAGTCGCTTACATGACTAATCTCACAGTTATAACTCATATTGGTATTGCCTTCTCTTTATAGCAATGACCAACCAGGGTCACTTTCCCTTTTATACTATAGTAGCTAGCAAGAAAACTTTCTTACCTCAACTTCTATAGGACTTTACTCATCTCACCTCTCCTCTGGTCATGAGGAGTTATATACTCCGAGTTTAATATAAAGCAATAGTTATACTACCAAGGATCCTACCTAATTCTTTCAGATTCCTTTAAGCCCACAAAAGTATTAACCATTATATAATCAGCCATCATCAGTGCCCGAGGTTCCAAATTCCCATGCTTAAAGGCAGTGTCATAGACGTCAGGTCATCTTCCTTTTGAGCTTCAGCTACCCTTGAAAGAACCCTTCCACCTTCAACTATCCACATTCAAGTCTTATTATCAATGTTAATTAGCATATCCCTACTTAGGTAAGAGTAGTCGTCACTTGACAAGGGTTAAATAAATTCTTCTGTTGAAATTCAACAAGAATTCCCAAAATCACAGGTTCAATCTATAGTCCTTTTTCCTCAAGGAGTAAATGTAGATAACAATACCTCTTTATGCGACTCTCGCATGAGCCCAAGCAGGCCAAGTGTTTTAACCATGCGCTGATACCAATTTGTAACAGACCCACGATGGGGAATAAAAAATTTTGTTTTTCTTAAAGGACATCATCTCCATTCATGGTTCCTAATTTGGAAGGTGAGGGAACCCGTCCAACCTCCTAGTCAAGGATCTATGATTATGAAGCCAAACCATTCTTTGAGACCTTGATGGTCTCGTTCTATAGTTAAACCCAGAACCTTTTGGTTCTTAGTGCAGGTTTAAGGGCACCCGCGACCTTCCCTTTCTCCCTGCTGCGAAAACTCAGAGTGTCGAGCGTTAGCTCCTTTTGTTTGAAAAGGCCCCTCTTGATATGACCTTGGCGATGACCACGTGAATATGGGCACAACCATAAGCGGTTTGGAGTCAAATTGCTTTTGGGCCTGCAATGCTCTTACAACCTCCTCATGTCCTCTTGACAAAACCACGGTTTGAATTGCGGTCTGCCCTCAATATCTTAAACTCCTTGCAACTCCTGTCCCCACAATGCTACGGGATCATCGTTCTCACGATCTTTATGATAATGACTAAATTGATGATTCATATATTTTCCTCTCAGATCTATGGACCAGGTATGCTCCCTCGAATCAACGGTCGAGATCTCCTCCGAGTCTTTAGACTTTTGAGATCTCAAATCTCAAACCTCTTTTCCCCAATGGATTTTACCCGGAGTCTAAGATCCACTGACGCGTGTCTTCCCCAAATCCAATGATCGAGGATTACTTCGGGACTTTACCAGGAGTGTATGGATCTATGCCACGTTCCTCTTAGATCTGGTGGCTAGAAATCGCTTCGAGACTTTACTCGGAGTTCACGGATTCATGCCACGTCTCCCTTATATCTCACTATCCAAATATTTCTTTGGGACTTTGGGTCTTCGCACTTCGGCGATCTCAGTTCTCAAAATGAAAACCCACTTCATCTTTTCCCCGGAGTTCGAGATCTGTTGATAAGTGTCTCCTCATAGATCAACAACTCATGGCTCTTCAGCTCTTCGGGATTCGAGTGTTTCAACACTTCAACCTCCACCTTCCTCTAGATCTTTTGACCTACTGACATGTACCCTCCTGGATTCAATGGTCCAGATCTCCTCTCTCATGAATCGGGATTTCACATTTCATGACTTTGGAGGTTGGCTTACCTCTGTCTCCCTGATTCCTGATTTCTCGATATTCACCCGCATCAAATCAATGGTCAAGAAGGGTCCCGATAGATCCTTAGATCTATGGTCCAGATCACGTCGCAACTTCGGGTTTTAGGATTTTAGTCGTTCCAACGTGCAAATCACCCGATGTGCGATCTTGCGAAACCTGAAGGAGTCGAGGCGTTAATGCCTGCACCCCTTCTTCAAATCTAACGATCGCGACAGACCCTGGGTCCTCCCGAATGGATCTCATCCATTCATCTTCTAAATGAAAGGATATTCCCTTTTGATACTTAAACCTCACTGTTCTTCCTGATCTTTGTTAGTTATGAAGGATTTAAGAGCGTTGTGATCTTTGTCCTGGGCTTAACACTTAGAAGGGTCTTCTGCACTATTTTTTTGCTCCTTCATCGAGTATAGAACTTAAGTGGTTATTGGTCTCTTCTTACCTCACAGAGAGCCTGTTCATACCTGCACTACCCATCATGAGCTTAACCAACTCTATCCTCCATGGGACTTAGAACGATTAGGAGGGTCGACATGCTTACATGAAACTGTACCTAAGGTAGACGAACTCACAGTTCGTGGCTCTGGCTTAAGCCACCATGGAATGCAAGCACTGATGAGTATAAAAACACATCCAATTCATACAATTTCCTACTTTCCTAATTAGACAATCAAGTAGGAATAAAGAGGATATAGTATAATCATTAAGCGAATATATCCATCCCTGCAACATTCATAGGATATCCAACTTTAATTCACAATACCACTTAAATACACAAGATATGTGAATACTTATCTATTACAGGTGGTAGCCAACTAACTAACTGTGGGTGTTCGTCCTTCCACCCTACCATAGGATCAGAGGCATTCAATCTTAGCACTCTGTCCACCCCCTTGCCAAGCCATCATATCACTAGGGAACTTTCATAGTTCTCAAGTGTTCTTTCTCTATTCAGCTTTTGCTCGGGTTTTGTTCTCTACAACTTTCAAATATTTCTCTCTATTATGGCCTCAACGAGGTTTATCAGATGCTCACTCAACATCAAGCTCACGGCCTTCTATTCCTTATCCCCTAGAGAGCTCCATGCATCTCCTTCTCGAGCTTGCCCGCTCGTCTGGTATCTCCTCTCTTCTTGTCTGTGTGTATCTATCTTACCTTCCTTCTTTTGGAAGGTTCCGGACCCATCACGTTCCTTATATCAGAAGGAACGTGATGGGTCTGCAGGTCTCTGTGGTACTTCGGGCTGACATTCTATAGCTAGACCATGCTCCCATTCATGGGGGTGGTTGATAATTCAACCACTGGTCCTTCTTCATTAACTGATTTCTCTCCTTGGGATCCGAAGGAGGTTTTTCATCCTCATCAAGGGAAATTTCATGTTATTTGATATAATGAACCCTCTCATATAGTTTTCACATTCTTCCTCTAGTGATATCATGGCCAATACTTTCAAGGATTCACCCCCACAGTCAGTTATTGGCAACCCAAACAATAATACATTTACATTGTCCACATGCCTTAGCATGGTAATCCTATTTTATGATTAAGTTACAAATTGGGGGAAACAGGGTGTTACATTCCACTTAGAATGATCCAATAGTTGATGGAAATTCGCATAAATGAGATCTCAGATCTTACCTCGCTTATCCTATCCTTACACTCGAAAATGATCCGACGACTGATGGGAATTCGAGTTTGATCCGACGGCTAATGGGTATTCAGATAATCAAATTCTCAACCCTTTAGCCTTGCTTATCCTATCCTTCCACTTTAAAATGATCCAACGGTTATGAAGAATCTCGAAGCAGATCCATGATCAAGGATGGTTGCGGAACCAAAACTTGCGAGTGATTTAACTCGTCACCAAAACTCCGCTATTTGAAGTTATGCATTGTTGGTGAGTCAACCACAATCATCGATCTTCGAGGCTATAATATCTAACAATCCTGACTAATTATGGGATTGGAAATAGCACGATATTTAATTCTCCTTTCGATCTCCACAATCTATCGCTATCGTTGATCTGGCAATTGTGCATCCGATAGTCACGACTTAATTCGACTTAATATGATCGTTTTTAGATCAACCACAATCCTTGATATTTGGGTTTATGAGATCTAACGATCTAGACCGATTGTGGGATTGTAACTAGTAAGTCATTTAATTCTTCTTTCTCTCTCCACAATTCATCCTTGTCGTTGATATGGCGATTGCACATCAATGGTCTTGAATTGATCTGATCATTGACTAATCCTACAACGATTCTTCTAAGATTCACCATGCCATCTCTTTTGAGATTTGATCTCTACATATTGTCCGCTTCTCCTCTTGAGCTTATGCTTTTCCTGTTTTCCATTGTCATTGTTATTCTTGCCATCAATGGCAAGCACACTCTTCCTGTAAAACATGCCAACAAATACCTCACTTTCATTAATAGTTATGATTTAGTGATAATCATTGCATGCCCAACATCATACCTTTATAAAAAAAAATTGCATTAAAAATGAGTTTTCTTGGATTGTTGTTGATTAAGTTGTCGATACTGGCCTAGACATCTTATAAACAATGTTTTTAATTTTTGGAGATTAGAAAAACATACATCATAGATTTCCATATGAACTTATCATCAAACGACAAAAAATCAACTTGAAGAATCCAAACACATGCAAGTTTCTTTAAAAAAATAATGGTCAAAAATAGGTAAGGCAATTACCTTTAATGCCCATCGCAAATATTAGTATAGGTGATGGCTTGGAATGGTTGTCACATATACTTTTATTAGCAATTATTGAATATTTGTTTTCTTTACCATCGAGGAATGGCCAATGGTCTCCACCATGGACACAAACACTAAGAAGGAAGAGTGGACTATGACCCATTTCAACAACATGGTGACCAATGAATAGGTGCCATCGAAGTACTGTGAAGGCTCAACCAATAACAATTGCTTTTATCATAGATGAATTAATTGAAGATTTTCCAGGTCCTAACAAGCTGCCAACTAGGTTTGTCTTTGACCTCAAGTTGGCTCTAAGTTTCAACTGTCTAACAATGGTTTATTGTTGTTTTATAACAACAAATTGTTCATGAACTTCTTCGCTATTTTGTTACGGTTACATAGGCCATTTAGGTTCTCTAGCATGTAGTTTTAGTCACCAAGATGTTAGCACACGCATAGAAAAATATACATAACACACCTAGAGATATTTACTTCTGAAAACATTGTTGTTCTAAACACTAACATACATGAAAATGAGCACAGGTATTTTTGGTCAACATGACCATGAATAAAAAACCCCCAAGGAAAACCACTTTGGAATATGAGTGTATATATGTGTAGAATAGAAGGTGGAATACAACAAGTACAATAAATAGAAGAACTCGATACAATAGCAGCTTGAACCAAGCTGCAATACAAGCCCAACTGAAGCAAGTGCGCCCTCCATAAATGTTGTTAAGACCATTGAACTGAAGCTCTCTGCCAACTGGAAGCTCTGATGGAGAAGCCCTCCCACATGACTTTGATACTGAGATGTAGCTTCCCAATGAAACATACCTCACTACAAATTGAGATCTGAAAGTCCTCTTTGCTGATGATGGCCCTCCTCACCAAGTGCACCCTCCTCCAAGAAAGAACCACTCCATTAAATAAATGAGGACATAAGCTTGATGGCTTCCTGCATGGATAGAAGTGCCCAAGCTTTCCTCAAATCTAGCCTCCAACCTCATCCTCATGCTCTCTCTCAAACTCTCCAAGTGAATAATTGAGTGAATGAACTCTCTTTTTCCCTTTGTGCCCCTCTTGAACCTCCATAAGGAAACCTAAAGAATGGATGGATGATATAATCCTATCTCATGTCCAATCAATGTTTGATATCATCCCATAATAATATCACTCTCAAACCCAAATTGGGTTAAGTTCCCTAAGTTTTCTTTTTGTCTCCTAATTGATCCGGATTATTTTCGGCACGAAATGAGAGCGGAGATATAACACAGAAATATTCAGAGATATTGCAAGAGAGACAACAATATAATAGAGATATAGAGGAAATATAACAAGAGTCAAAGATATACAGTAATACACGATTTCTATTAATGAAATAAATGTACAGAGACTGTAAAATACAGAGTGAAAGACTCGCTAGAATGAAGGTAGCTTATCTCTGAGAAGAGATGTGATGGCTACTCGCATTCGCAAGAAGATGATTACGATGAGGCTCGAAAGGATTTTTTACAATAGACGGGAATGCCAAAAGTCCTAGACATCCAAAAACCTAACCCTAGGAGATGAAGCGCCAAAAGTCATGTGGGCCCTGTTTGGGTAAGTGAGTACATCAACTTCCCGGGGTCGTAACTTTTGCATACGATCTCCATTTTAGGCATGTGATAGCTCGTTGGAAAGGTATTGTCGAGGAGATTCATTTTGGGGGCTCAATCATGCCTTTGGATATCATTGAGAACCTCGATCTCGAAAAACCTTCATTTGGACCCTCAAAATGGCCCCGGAAGTTAAAACCCGCTAAAAATAGTAAATTGCCAAAATGGTCAGAAAATTGTTTTGAGCCATTTGGAAAAGGTGGGTGGCCACCGATATCCACCTGGATCACTAATTCACCCACAAAGTGAATTAATAGTCATTTATGCTAAAATGACCAAATTTCACTTTTGACTTAAATCTCCTAAGTCAAAGTGAAATTAGACATAAAGTACAAGGAAAAAAGTACATAATTCTTCCCACATGTGTTTAGGAGCTCAAAAACACATGGGGAACACTTCCCAAGGTACATAATATCAACACTCCCTCATATCGAGGAAAGTGTTTCTCACCAAGGCCATCTTGTCTCTGAAGTAGACTTGTTTTCCCCTTGGCAGGGCCTTGGTGAGGATGCATGCAATATGCTGCTCAGTCAATATATATTGTAACTTCATTGCACCTCTCTGAACCCAATCTCTGATGAAGTGATATCTTATCTCAATGTGCTTCTACCAATCATGGAAAACTGGATTCTCAGAGAGTTTGATACAACTCTGATTATCGTAGTGTACGATGGTCAGTGGCATCTCCCCGACCAAATAATCTTACCAGCATATTACAAATCCAAATGGCCTCGCAACTGGCCTGACTGGCCACCATGTACTCTGCCTCGACAGAACTCAAAGAAACCGACTTATGCTTCTGGTTGAACCAGGAAACAAGTCTTGACCCCAAACCAAAGAAGCACCCTAAGGTTCTTTTTCTGTGAGTAGCACATCCTTCCTAGTCTGATTCGGTGTATCCAACCAAATTGAGCCCATCACCTCTGATATAGACTAGGAAAAAATCAATTGTCCCAACAATGTACCTCAACACATGTTTTTCCCCAATCCAGTGAACACTCCTCGAATCTACCATATGTTGGCTAAGAGTGTTCACAAAAATACAGATATATGGTCTAGTGTTGACCAAATACATAAGTGAACCGATCAACTGCCTATAAAATGTGGCATCTACCAACTAGGAATCTGAAGCACTAAGCTTCTTCCAGTTGGTAACCATGGATGTTGACATAGGTTTTCAGTCCTCCATCTGAAATCTTCTCAGAATATTTGCAACATACTTCCCCTGCCCGAGAAATATGTGTCCCTCCTCTTGCCATACCTCCATACCCAGAAAATAGTGCATCAACCCAATGTCACTCATCTCAAACTCTCATGCAAATCCCAACTTGCACTCATCTATGAGATCCTCGGCTCCTGTGATGAACAAGTCATCCACATATAGAATGAGAATGAGTGTGTCCTCACCTCTAATGATGTAATAGAGTTTAGGATCAACATCTCTCTTCTCAAAGACCATATGAAGCAAGTATGTTTCAATACATGAATACCAAGCTATGGGAGTTTTCTTTAGACCATAAAGTTCCTTTCTCAAAAGGCATACATGAGTCTCCCTCTCACTCACCTCAAACCCCTATGGATGCTCAATGTACACCTCCTCATCTATAAATCCATTCACAAATGCGGTCTTCACATCCATCTGATGACTTCTCCAACCCATGTCTACCGCTATGGAAACAATACTCATGATCGAGGTGTATCTCACAACTAGTGTGAATGTCTCATCATAATCAACTCCCTCTATATGAGAGAAGCCTCACGCCACAAAACGAGCCTTGTGTTTCTCTATGCTGCCATCTTCCGCATACTTGGTTTTTTACAACCACCTGGAAGTCACAACTGACTTCCCCACTGGCCTCAGAACCACCTCCCAAACATTGTTGCGCACAATGGAGTCATACGACTCCAGCATGGCCTCTCTCTAGAACTATTGGTCCATTGATTGCGCAAATGTTTGTGGCTCAGTATCTGTGATACTCGTCACTAAATCCAAATATGATCCAAGTCTCACTGGAGGTCTACTCTCTTTGATCTGGCTCTTGGGTTCCCCTATGTTCTCCTTGGCCTCCTTCAGAGTCTCCTAAAACAATCTAGGTCTCCTCTTCCCTGAAGAGGTCAATGGAGAAGTAAGGTCTCTCTTCCCAAGAGTAATTGCCTCAGGTCTAGTCGCAACACTCTGAGATCCTGAAGCCTCGACCCCCTCTGACTGAACACCCTCTGACTATGAACCTGAAGCTATGCATGGTGACCCTGTCACCTCTGATATTGGCGTATCGAAAACCTGAGGCTGTGCTCCCTCTAAGACATCAATCAGTTCCTCTACATTATCCTCCACACTAACTCTCGACTCAAGAGATCTCTAAAAATCCCTATCCTCCTCAAATCTGACATCTCTACTCACCACCACTCTCCTAAGTGATGGAATGCAAATACGGTAGGCTTTGGACACCTCTGAGTATCCAACTATAATCCCCTACTGGGATGTGGGGTCTAGCTTTGTCCTCTTCTATCAGGGATCATGAGAATAGGTCAAGCACCCAAAGATCCTAATGTGCTCGACATCAGACCTCCTACCAGTGAAGGCCTCCTCAGGAGTCATCTTCCCCAATATCCTATGGGGACTCCTGTTCTACAGGTAAATTGCAGTAGCACTCGCCTCTTCCCATAGGTAAAGAGGAAAACTCTAAATATGCAACATGGATCTCGCTGCATCAGTGATAGCTCAAGTCTTCCTCTCGACAACCTTGTTCTAGTGGGGGTTATATGGTACGATCATCTCTCTTCTGATCCCATGATGGGAACAAAAGTCTAAAAACTGAGTGGAGGAATACTCTCCTCCATTATCTGATCGCAAGACCTTGATCCTCTTTCCAGATTGGTTCTCCACAAGAGCTCTGAACAATTGGAACCTCTTGAAGACCTCACTCTTGGTCTTCAGGAAATAGATCCAAGTCTTCCTTAAGTAGTCATCAATGAATGTGAAATAGTACTCACAACCACTCAAGGACTTTTGAGACATGGGCCCACACACACCCGTGTGTACTAAATCCAGTATCCCAGCTGACCTGGTGTCACTATTGGGGAACGAGGCCTTGGTAAACTTACCAAGTGCACACCCTCTACAAACATCCTGATGCTCTGTACTAATCTGTGGCACACCGCTCACAACCTCTCTCAGTCCTCTAAGAGCCCCATGATGTAGATGAGCTATCCTATGATGCCATAGCTCACATGCCATTCTATTGTTGTCGCTGCTCACTACCAATGCATGAAGAGGTTGGAAAAACAATTTGAACATTTTCCCATCCCTCACTCCAATCACCTGTCCTAAGCCAAGCAAGGACCCCTTAGGGTGTATGAATACCTCAATCCCTCTGAAGGATACCTCAAGACCTCTATCTCGGAGGATGGAAACTGAAATCAAATTCTTCTTCAGCCCAGGTACATAGAGAATGTTCTTGAACGATATAGGTGGCATGCCATCTCTTCGAAAGGTAACAATGCCAATCCCAACAACTCTGAGCAAGGAGTCATCTCTGAGGGAAATCTCCATCCTGACCTCTATGTCTCTGAGATCAGTCAAGTGCTCTCTGACTCCAGTCATATGGCTTGAAGCCCCGCTATTAATATACCAGACATTGGGTGCCATATCAACTAAAGTGTGACATATGAGGAAAGCACCCTCTCTCTCAAACAAAGTCTGAAACTCAACCTCCTCTGTTGTAGATGCGATACCACCCCTCTTCTTCTTCCTATTGGGACACTGTCTATCACAGTGCCCCAACTTCTTACAAACAAATCACTTCACTTTGCTCACATCTCTCTTCTGCCCACTGTTGCTCTCTCCTCCCTATGGTGGGCCCCCAAACTTGGGACCCTGCTGAACTCCCGGACCAACCTTCTTCTTTCCCTTTGTCCAAAAAGAAAGATCATCATCACCCTACACTGACTGTTGTTGTTCAGAAGCCTCTGATACAAGTCCAGTCTCCTCCTAAATGAAATCATCCCACATCCTCTCCCAAGTGGGCATGACCTCCCTGGAAACAATGCCACGAATGAATGGACCCCATGGTTTGGTAAAGCTGTTTAAAGTTGTCCTCACCATAGAATCTGTGTCCACCACCTTTCCAATGGCTCTAATCTTGTCTCTAATCTAGGTGTATCCGCCAAGGAAAGAAGTCACTGACTTGCTCTTGAGCTTGTGAATGCCCCTGAGTCGATCATGAAGAACCATTTTATGTTTCTCATTAGAGCTCTCATAAAGCTTTCATAGATATTCCCACATCTCAAATGTCCAAGATTTCCTAGTCAAGTGGGGAATGATGATCTCACACTGTATCACATATCGTCCTCTTTGCCTTGTTGTCCCTCTTCCTGAACTCTGCTAACAAGACAAGAGCAATGGCATGGGGAATAACAACAACTACTTGAACTATATCCCATAGTTCGAGGTCCTTCAAGACAAAGACAATCCTGGCCTTCCAAGGTGATCAATCGCTAGCTCCAACTATCCTATCCTCCACGCATCTGAGATGCTGACATCACTGTTGAATGCACTCAAACTGATGTTGCAATTGCAAAGGAACAGTGCCTCACTCTTGTCAACACATGTGTGAAAAGAGACAAACGAACACCAACCTCACTCCTTACAAATTTTACATTCCTTATCATAGAAACAATTTCTCACTACGTTAACTATATGGATAACTATGCATTTAAATTTTTTTTTACCATTCATGAATTTATCTTAAAAGAATAATTATATCTCACACATTACAAAACTTTCTTTACACATAACAACATATCCCACACATTACAAAACTTTCTTTACACATAACAACTTTATTGTATTATTAGTCCCTGTCGAGGGCACTGCAAGGACTATAGCGATCAGTGGCTCCTTTGACTTATATTAATCCTCTGTTGACTCCCATTTTATCCAAAGTTTTTGATATAACTTTGATTTTCACAACTACTTAAAACAAATATTTCGATTTATTTGCATTTCTATTCGTTGTGGAAATGAAGGTGTTATTGCCAACCCGGTTTACTTTGTAGGTTTTGTCAGGTGACACTGCACACTGCGCTCAACCAATAAATATATTACTGGTTACTTTGCAGGCTTTGATAGCTGACCTGCACACTGCAGTTGACAGTTTGCAGGCTTCCTTGCTACGTGACCTTATTCCCGACTGCCTGCTCACCGCCTTGCCACCTGCCATCCCACTGCTAAGGGTTTAAACTGTTACACTGCACAAGATTTTAATGTCAAGCGAGATTTATGTCTGATCCGGTTCACAGATCCTTTCGCTCGGAAAAGAACCTTTATTCTCCCAAAGAATCGATCGCACGACCTTCAAAAAGATTTCCGGCTCGAAGATTTTCAGTTAAGACTCTTGAACTTCATCCATAAAAGTTCTCGTTCTTCTTTAATATGTTGTATGAAATAAATTTTTTGAGCAAATGCATTTTTCTTACTGAAAAGTTCAAAATAAGTTTTCCATCATTTTAGTGTCTTTGAAATTTGGAAGACCAAGAATTCAGTGAGCATAATGTGTTGGCTTCATTGATTTGATTTGAGAATTTCGTGTGGTTGATTAAAAGAAAAGGAAACTAGGAATCCATTTCAAACATTCTACTCACTCAACCTCATTCTCTGTTAATCAAATGGCTATTATTAGTTGTGATACTGTATATTTCCGCAGGTCTGGAATTTTTTCCATGGCACCATCTAAGACCTGCTTCTAATGAGCTTTGTTAAGATTAATTTCGATAATTAATAGACACGGGACTTGAATATGAACGAGTTCTTTGACATGTAGGTATTGCATTTAACTTGATAGTATATGGGAAGCAGTCGTGAATGTCTGAAACAATCGTTATGTAGAGAGAGCGAAGAGTTGTTGGTTATCAGGTATTACAGTGTTCGAAGAGTATACAATTTTCTTTATTTTTTTTAAGTACTAGTAATCGATGGACACATGTTTACTCTCAATAATTTGTTGAGGCTTCATTGGGTCTGAGTACAATTGGATTCTGCATGAGTGTTTCCAGACCATCATCATAGCCTTCTTTTCCTATTGATCAGATGTAATATGGATTATTATACAAGCAATGTTTAGTAGTTGTGCGGAAGGATAGTGTAGTAATATATAATGTAATATAGTGTAGGAATTGAATAGTTCAGAGGCTGCGGATGATAGCATGTTTGTATTGAATTTCTATAGTTCGATCTTAAATAAATGGATTTCGATCTTCCAGCTTAATATTGGGAATTTCTGGATTCAGATGAGGATTATATGTTATATTTTATAACATATAACATGCACATGTCGGTGGAGAAAACATATAGCGTGTGGATAGCTAACCGAAAGTCGATTTAGCAGGCAAAGAATCTTATCATGGAGGGCTGCGATGATGGAAGAAAATGTTGGTCACTGATTACTTTTCTAAAATAAAAAACTTCGCGAGGACTTGTAGGTTTGAGATACTTGAGGCCTGAGTTATTAGAGAGTTGTGATTTAAAGTACTTGTGCAGGCTCGATCCCGAGAAATTGTGAGTCGATAAATATTTCGCTTATGAGCATAAATGGAAGTGGAAGATGCTTTCCCCATTGGACGAGTCACTTGGAAATAATGGAGAAAGCGCCAGTTGTAAGCGCCAGTTATAAGCTTCAGTTGTGAGAGTCAGTTGTAGGCGTGTTAAGAGTTAGTTCTTAGTTAAGAGTCTAGTTGTCTTTGGTTTGCATGTAGCCGACTCGGGAGAGTCTTTTCCTATATAAAAATGTAATCCATCTTCATTGAATAACAGAGAAGTGAGCGTAGCCTCACCCTATTGTTTGCTTCGTATATTTTATCTTGGTATCAGAGCCAAGGAGATCGCTGCTGCAAAACTCGCTGCCATCCTTGAAGCATTTGTGTGTGGAGTGCAATTGAATCGTGAAGAGTGGCACAGCGGAAGCGTGAAGGTTGAAGTGCAAATCGTGAAGAGGTCGCGTGGGTTCTTGCCGTCGAAGCCTACACCATTATTGATTGCTCGTTCCCATTGCGGACTGGAATCAATATAGCCTGAGGTTAATTTGTGAGGGAGATCGGATCTCCAAGCTGCCATATATGTGCGTCCCCTAGTAGTTCCATATTTGCATGCATTGTGATTTACCCACGAGTGACGACTGCATTCAAAGCGTAAGCCTGAGTGTAAGTTATTTGTTTTTCACATGCGAGTTTCTTTTTATATCTGGAGCATGAGGTTGGAGCAAATGTGCTAATCGTGAGGTTGTTGGTGCGGTGAGGTTGCTACTGCGTGAGTAAGTTTTAGCGTTGAAAGAGGAAGCGTGAGTTTTTTTTTTAAGTTACTCACGATTTGCATGCATGCATATGTGGAGCATTGAATAAGATTTGCATGGGTTGGATTGTTTGAGAGTGAGGTATAAAGTTTTCTTTTAAATAAAAAAGGGGGATATTTTGAATATTAAAGTGAATGCATGTGGATAAAGTAAATGCATGTGTATAAGTGAAGTTATAAATCCTTTTATTAAAGTGGGTAAGAGATTTAAGAAATTTTGAGGTGGATGTTTAAAAGTGGGGTTATGATTTAAAGGAGCATGCATGGATGCATGCATGATTTAAATTGACAATAGAAATATAGTTGGATCAGTGGATTCGAAAGGCAGAGCGACGAACTGCTCAACACTTGACAAAAAGTTGCATATCTTTGGTGATTCACTTGCAGAGACTAACTTGCAGAGATGGTGAATCCTCTAGCGGAGACATACCTCAACGAAGCCAACAAGCTAGATGGCTCGAATTTCATTAACTAGAAATTCAAGATGCAGACGCTCATGGAGGGCTATGGTGTCTGGAACATTGCGAAGGGAACTGAACTGAAACCTGATGTATCTGGAACATTACGAATGGAACCGAACTGAAACATGTTGCAGCAGAAGTGGTAGGAGGTGCGACAGCAGCACTGATCCAAGACTGGGAGAAGCGTCAAAACAAGGCAAAGGTATTGTTGCGCATGTCCGTTAAAGATAACATAATTCCACATATTAGAGATGCTACAACTCGCCGCGAATATAATTTAAAGCACAACGGAAACTAGCAAACACAACCGCTATCGAACAAATCATAGGCATTAAGATTTACGGAAATGAACTCGCGAATTCATTTTCGGTCATAATGAAAAGAGGTGAAAGATAAGCTAATAAATATAGGGGAAACTGCTTCCAAATGACCGACTCCAGGATCATTACCTTAAATGCCATGCCAGAAGATATCATTTCCTCATATATTAGGTAAATTTGCAACATGGGAGAAACCCAAATTTGAAGACCCGCCGTATTTCAGTCGCAAGAGGAATGTAGGCACGGAATCCAGCGCTTTCTCCAAAGTAAAGATTTGCAATCATGGGTCTACCACATCCTACAGGAGGGAGATCAGAGTAAGAGGCAGAGGAGGCAACAGGCTAAGTGCAGGAAGCCGGCTACAGAGGCAGTTCATCGTAGAGCAGACAATCTCCAAATCAAGGTATGCAATCTAATAGGGCTGAGTCAAAGAGTTGTTTTTTATTGTGGTCAATCATGGACATATGAAGTCCAAGACTGTCATAAGAAGAAAAAGTGATGAGGTTTGGAATAAACCTAGAACACATTTCAGTCATATTATGCAGAAAAATCTTCAAACAGATGATTCGCTGTAACAATACTTATTGGGTTAGTGATGATGTTTGATGAACCCCTAATTTTGATCACTGATTCTAGGTCGCTTTGTGTCTAACGCTACTTTTATTCATCAAACAGATGATTCTCATGCCCCGTTTGTGGATTCCTGGAGCATCAATAAGACAAGGACTTGTAATAAAATTTGTATGTTAATTTTAAAGAAACATAGAATGGTGCCATCATATATCTTGAAGATGACCGCTACCATCGTATCAAGGGATATGGAGATATTCCTCAAGTGATACTGTCGGAATAAAATTTCTTTTCGTCACATTCGCGAATGTAAAGCAATTTAATAAAAGAAAAAATGATCTCTTGTGTCCACCATTGCTGATCCGAACTTTGAAGGTTGAATTTCAGAATTATTGCATAGGAAGCAATCATGGACCACTTCAAGAATCACAGGTAAAGGGTGCTCTATGAGTAGGAGGGTCTATAAAATCCCCACATGTTACCAAAGTATTAAAGCACATCATGTACTGAATTCTGCAGCTATGCCAACAGAGGTTCTTTGGTATCAAAGGTATGGACACATCAATCACTGATTTATTGTTATTAGTCATTGCAAGTATAATATGGGTTGGAAGGACTTCCTACAGCATATAAGAATGAGAAAGTTGTTGTGATGGATGCATTAGGAAAGATGTAATAGATGAATCTCCATCTTGATAAGAAAAAGAGGGATGTGTTAGATCTTTTGCATATTGATGTTTGTGGGCCCATGCAGACTAGGGTCTTAGAGTGCATTTTAATTTTCTATTTATTAATGATTGCACAAGATACACATGGGTTTACTACCTTAGACGAAAAAGTGATGTTATCGAGTAATTTAAAGAATTCATAACCATGGTGGAAAAACAAATAGGAAAATCCATCAAAATACTCCATCCAGATCAAGGGGGAGAGAGAGAAAAAAAAAAAAAAAAAAAAAAAAAATATTGCAAAGATAATGGAATAGTATAGCAGTTTACATTACCTCACACTCCACATCAAAATGTAGTCATTGAAAGGAAAAACAGAAATCTGGTAGAATGTGCACACAGTATGATGAAATGTAAAAATATATCAAATGCATTTTAAATAGTCATAACATCAGAAGTTTGTTTAAAGAATAGAAGTCCAATAATGTGTCTTGATAATGTTACTCATTCTGAAGCCTTGTATGGTTCCAAACCCATAGTTAATAAATCTATATTTGGGTGTAAGGATTTTGCACATATTCCAAAGGAGAATAGAGGGAAATTGGATGCTGTGCCACTAAGTGTATTTCACGGTAATGCCCCAATTTAAAGAATACAAGTTGTTTGATCCCGCTACTCACAAAGTATTTGCAAGTAGAGATGTATTTTTCCATGAGCAGAAGTAGGAAATCATGAAGACAACAACCATGAGGAATGGAAGTAGACTTTTTGATAAAGGAGTTAAAGAAGAGTAGCAGCAGCAAATGCCCACATTAATAACAAGACATTCAATCCTCAGAAGGGCTAACATCAACCATCCCCATATAGCAGCAAGAAGAATAAGAAGGACTCTTGATATGGACACTCCAATGCCACAGCTTCATTCCACAGTACACAAATATTCACAAAGTGGGAGGAAGATAATCAGTTCAGAAGATCTTTCGCTATTGGTGATCATTCTTTGAAACTCTATAAAGACTATGCCCTAATGAGAAAGTATTTTCAAATGTCATAGAACCCAGGAATTTTGATGAAGCTAATGAACATTGATGAATGGCTAAATGCAAATGGAGGAAGAATATAATCTGCAATGAAAAACAATAATAATTTGGGAACTTGACTGTCTTGCTCCAAAAATATAAGAATCCCATTGGATGCAATGGATATACAAACACAAGTTTAAATAATATGGTAGTATAGAAAAATATAAAGCCAGATTGGTGGAAAAAAGGTATTCACAAACATAAGGTATTGATTAGGCTGAAACATTTGCACCAATAGAGTTGAAACTGACCACTATCGTAATAACGCTTTTAGCTACAAAGTATTGGAAGTTGCATCAGCTAGTATTAAATCTTCATTTCTGAATGGTGAGTTAAAGGAAGAGAAGGTTTCATTCCCTATCAAGAACCCTCCGGCTGGGTTTGTTGAAAAGGGTAAAGAACACTTAGTGTGTTAAAGAAAGCATTGTATGGACTAAAACAGCACCTAGGTCGCTTTGGTATGAGAAGATTCACCCTTTCTTGTTCAACGGTGGTTTTGGCGTAGCAAAGCAGATCCGCAAACTCCATATACCAAACGATGAACAGGGTATAGTATTGATCATTTTCATATTGATTAATTTAATAATATGAAATGCAGACAGTTAATTGACATTGTTCAAGCAGCAGCTATCAGTAGTGTTTTGAAATGAAAGATCTTGCGAATTACATTAACGTATTTCACATAGGTATTGATGTTTGAGAAATGCAGGCCAAACTTTTGTTTGTCGAGTAAGTATATCAGAGAAACAATTTAAGATTTAAGATGGATCAGCGTAAGTCTTCTATTGTTCCCATGCAAATGTAACGTGAAACCGGCTTTAGGATGATGGTTTGAAGGAGGTGAATGGTGACTGCAGTATAGATTGCATGGTGTAGTCCGAATTATCCTACCCACAAACTGCACCTCGACATTTCACCTATGAGTGTGTTAAGTTAGTTCATGGTGAAACCTCATTAAATCCATTGGAATGCAACAAAGGCGATACTCACGTATCTAAAAGGAACAATTGATTATTGTATTAAATATAATCGATGGCATCCGATGTTGAGTCGATGCCAAGCCCAGATTCCATTGGGTCGGGTAACTGATGATCGGCGATCGCAACCACTAGGATATGTACGATTGGATCTGGGGTTGTTTCCATGGAGCAAAGAAAAGCAGCCTACTCAGATCTCTTTATTCCCACCGCTGCATTATAAAGCCCTTGTGTGCAGCAACTTGTGAAGCTATTTGGTTAAGAAGACTCTTCAAGATGTTGGAGAAGAAATAAAGGAACCTACGATGATCGATGCGATAATTGAAAAGTTCAATAAATATTGCTAAGAATCTGATTTTTCATGCAAGGACAATGCATGTTGAAGCTCAGTATCATTTGAAAAGTTGTAGTCAAATGAAATAACTCTTGTGTATTAGTAACACCAGTGAAAAAAATGCTTACCGATATTTTCATTAAGCCCTTGGAAAGATTAAGTTTGAACCGTTTAGGGGAGATGTTAGGTGTAGAAGTCAATCCATTCTCCATTAAGGGGGAGACTTGGAAATAATGGAGAAAGCGTCAGTTGTAAGCGCCAATTATAAGCACCAATTATAAGCTTCAGTTGTGAGAGTCAGTTGTAGGCGTGTTAAGAGTCTAGTTGTCTTTGGTTTGCATGTAGTCGACTCGGGAGAGTCTTTTCCTATATAAATATGTAATTCGTCTTCATTGAATAACAGAGAAGTGAGCGTAGCCTCACTGTATTGTTTGCTTCGTATATTTTATCTGAGTCCAGAGACCCTGAGACGCATCTCATGAGCAGAGCTATTGATAAGCTTTTCGAGAGTTTAAAAGAAGATGTCAAATTTCTCCATTAGGATTGTCTTCAAACTGATTCTGAGAGCAAAATCATGGAAATTGCCTGTGATGCGATCGGGAAGCTGGCAAAAAAAGGGAAGAAAAAAGAAAATGCCGAAGAACTTAGTAATGATTCCATGGATTGGAAGGAAATAACAACGGGGAATATGTTATATGTTATGTTATCCCAAGAATACATAGTAGTTAGAAAATTTTGTTGGTCGACATGGTTGTCGTGGAAGATAAAATGTAATAAGAAACTGGAAATGGCGAGGACATGCATTTTCCTCCCATGGTGAGAATAATAATCCCAATGACCGTACTAGGTGCTGTTGCAGATGAAAATCACCAATACCTATGATGTGTAAAGTTATCCATTAACATTTATGTACTTGAACAAGTAGGTAGGTTACAGTCTTGGTGGATTAATGAATCAATATCTTTGATGTGTAAAGTTGTACATTAATATTTGTGTACTTGAAAATGTAGGTAGGTTACATTTGTTGGTGGATGAATGAAGAAGGAGACTATATAGGTTGGATCATCACATTGTTTTACAAAGAGCATGCGACATGTTCCTTTCTTTTGAGAACTTTCAACTTCCTCACCAATTTTCTTTTTGTAAAAGTGGAGACATCCAATGCTTTGAAATTGGTATCCGCAATCATATAGATTGCTATGAGATTACCTCATTTTCTTCATAAGATATCAAGCTCAAACATATGAAAAGTTATGGTAATTTTTCAAAGAAGTTGACACATCCTTATGAAAAATTATGAAAATATTTTAAAGAGGTTTAAGTATAACAAAATCTAAATATAACTAGATCAAAGTTGTGTAATATTCCTAATTTTAAATATAAAATTAATTTTTAAATTGTATAATATTTATTTAATATAAATAAAATATTTTTAAATGATATTTTGCAAGTGTTTATAATTTTGTGATAATAAAAATAACATATTGTTTATTGTATCATTTTACTTGAAACTATTATAAAAATGTTTATAATTTTATGATAATAAAAATATTTATAATTTTGTGATAATAAAAATAACAAAAATGTTTATAATTTTATGATAATAAAAATATTTATAATTTTGTGATAATAAAAATAACATATTGTTTATTATATCATTTTACCTGAAATTATTATAAAAATGCTTATAATTTTATGATAATAAAAATAACATATTGTATATTGTATCATTTTACCTGAAATTATTATAAAAATGTTTATAAATATAAAATTAATTTTTAAATTGTATAATATTTATTTAATATAAATAAAATATTTTTAAATGATATTTTGCCAGTGTTGTTTATAATTTTGTGATAATAAAAATAACATATTGTTTATTGTATCATTTTACCTAAAATGAAATTATTATAAAAATGTTTATAATTTTGTGATAATAAAAATGACATATTATTTATTATATCATTTTACCTGAAATTATTATAAAAATGTTTATAATTTTATGATAACAAAAATAACATATTTTATATTGTTTATTGTATCATTTTACCTGAAATTATTATAAAAATGTTTATAAATATAAAATTAATTTTTAAATTATATAATATTTATTTAATATAAATAAAATATTTTTAAATGATATTTTGCAAGTATTGTTTATAATTTTGTGATAATAAAAATAATATGTTGTTTATTGTATCATTTTACCTATTATAAAAATGTTTATAATTTTGTGATAATAAAAATAACATATTGTTTATTGTATCATTTTATCTGAAATTATTATAAAAATGTTTATAATCTTGTGATAATAAAAATAACATATTGTTTATTGTATCATTTTACTTGAAATTAATTTTGTGATAATAAAAATAACATATTGTTTATTATATCATTTTATTTGAAATTATTATAAAAATGAGTTATTGACATATACTAAAAGTTTAATATGTTTAGATAGAAGTTATGTAATTTTATCTATAAAAGTTTATTATATTCGAATAGAAGTTGTGCAATACTTACTTTATATATATAATCCTTTAATAGATAGAAACCATAAATTTTCCTTTCATTGAACAATATTGTCCAGCTATTTCTTTTAACGCAAACTGCTCTTTTTTGGCAAAATGGTGACCACAGATTGCATGGAGGCGGTGTCAAGTAATAGTTACCGTCGCTGGAAGCCTATGTCAAGAGTCAAAGACCATGAAAATGAATAATTTTGAAATTGATTTAAAAATTTTGATAATTAAGAAAAAAATTGAAATACATTAAATTTTTTTTATTTTAAATATTTTAAAAAATACATAAAAATAAAAAAATATGAAAATACTTTTGGAAGTTTTTCCTAAATCCTTGTATCTTAAACTATTCATTATTTAAAATATTTAAAAAAAAAAACATAAAAATAAAAAATATGAAAATACTTTTGGAAGTTTTGCTTAAATCCTTGTATCTTAAACTATTCCAAGCGGTCCCCTGTCACTTTTCGTAACATTTTTGTGTCACTTCATTGAAGTTTTTGTCCGCAATGATCAAGCTTAATAAGAGTCGACTTGGAGATTATATTCTTTAACACTGTACAAAATCATCATAGCCCACAAAAACAGAAGGCATGGATGACGAGTGAATCATAAATCATATCGTTAATGTCATTGCACTCAACTTTTTCAGCTTGTTTGCTCCTTCCTAGAAACACATAATTTAAAAAAACTTGTGCAACTGACCTAGCAAAAACACCAAAACAAAACACCAAAACAACGTGCACAAATCAAAGCTTGCATCCATTAATTAAAGAATGTAGAACGAAATTTAATCAATTTTTTTGGTATTAAGCCCTTTTTTTGAAAAACGTGTACACTGTGAAATGGACGTTTGCCAATAACCACATCATCCTCAAATTTTCAAACTTAACACTGAGTTGCAACATTTAATCATTTTAATACCCAATACTCTGTCGATGGTTCTAAAAGCTTGCACACACATCAAATAGATTCATTGCTCCTTTTGACTCATTGGAGCTGCAAACCCGACCTTTCAAGGTATTTCAACAAAGTATTGATTGTACATAACTGGGAGTTTGGCTGCGAGTTTCTAGGGCGTTCTATTGCAAAGAAGTTAAAGTATCATCACTTGACATTTAGTTTTAATTTTCATGTAGTAAAGTTTTGTTTTTCAAACACACTGTCACAACGTAGACTTTTAAATTTAAATTTAAATTATTATTATCTTATTTAAATTCTAATGGTGTTGCATGACAACTTACTTTATTAATTAGCAGAGACTAAGTTGTCATACAACTCTTATTTCATAAAGAATCGAAAATGGATATTTTTTAGTAATATTTTTCATATATAAATGATAGGTATTTCCTTTTTTTAATTGTGATAATCAAAATTTAATTACACAATTTTCTTTCATTTTAGTGATATTTATTATATATAATATTTTTTAATATTATTTCATTTACCTACGTCTCAACGATGAATTATTTTAGTATTTGTAATAATTGAGATTTTAATTGTTTATTATTTTTATTATCGTAATTGAATCACTATAAGATTATTATGATTAGCTTTATTTTAGCCAAGCTTTATGGAATTATTTTGAAAAAGAAGATTAGCCTTGGCTAGGAGATATCATTCAACTATGGACCATCTTGTTACCTTTAGGATCATTGAAGAGGAGTTCTGCAATACTAAAACCAATAATTTTTGTTGTTTTGTTGACTTTTGAAAAACTTTTGACACGGTTTCTAGGAAAAAGATTTGAAATAGGTTGGAAGAGATAAAAGTGCCTTTTGAGTTGAGGGTTGTTGTAATAAGGCTATATGAGAACGTTATTTCCAATTTTAGAAACACTGAGGGCTAGTCGAAAGAGATTAACTGCAATATTGGAGTCAAGCAAGGTTGTCTCTTGTCTCTACCCTTTTTGGCATATACATTGACAAGCTATAAGATTGCTTGGAAGAAGCAGGTTTTGTTGGCCCTACTCTCATTGGTATAGTCATCAATCTTCTTCTATATGCGAATGATATCATTCTTATTGAGAGGATTCCCCACGATCTTGAAAGCCAACTAAGAATCTTGAAGGTTTTTTTCTCCAATATGGGTATGACTGTTAATTCTGAAAAGACTAAGGTCATGATCATTAAATCCAATAAGATCACTTATGATACCTTCATATATGACAACAACAACTTGGCGGAAGTGATTTCATACAAATATCTTGGAATCAATATTCACCACAAGCTCAATTGGAATTATAGCATTAAGAAAAATATTATTGGGGGATGGAAAGCTTATTATGGGCTTGATCAGTCGATCTTTGAATATGGGATAAGAAGAAACTCCTCTTTGAGACTCTTGTTACACCTATTATTCTTTATGGATGTGAATTCTGGGGATGTAGTATCTCTCGTGAATCCTAGAGAAAGATAAAGAAAATACAAAAGAATTTTATAACAGGTATAATCTCAAAATTAAAGAAAATATGCCCTATCCCATCCTCCTCTTAGAGACCAGCCTTTCCCTCATTGAGAGCACAACTATGACTAGATACCTAATGTATAAGAACAAGTTAAACAACATGGAAGACAAGAGACTTCCTAAAATTGCTTCAAAATCCAGTCGTAACCACCATCGAATCAAGCGAGGATAACATAAAGATGCTCAGTCTTGACTAAAATGTTGGGGAATCATGGAAGACGTCATTTTGCAGAATAAGGATACCATTAAAAATATCATCAAATCAAAATTTAAGGAGAAAATGTGGTGTGATAAAGAGTTAGATTAAAAAAAAAAAAGGTATTATAAGGATGTAATCAACCCTAATCTAAAAGATCAAAATTATCTCTTTGTTTTGACAAGTGTAAAGAAAAAAATAAGCATTGTTAAGATAAGAAAAACTAGGTGTTTGTCAATTCCTAAAACGCCATGGGATGAAATAGCATGTCATCTTTGTGAAGGTTAAAGATGAAAAACACTTTCTCTTAGATTGTTAGCCTATACCCAGATTAGATCTCAATTTCAAAATATTTGTCACACTACCAACTTTCCTAGCCTTTTAACTCAACAAAACTATGGTGATATTGGAAAGCTTTTCTTTAAGAATTGCAAGTAATCTCTTACCCTCTTAAAATCCCATGGACCAATTAAATCTGAGTGAACATTAATTATTATCATTATCATCATCATCATCATATAAACACTTTTTTTATTAAAAATAATAAATTTAATTTAAAATATAATATTTTGTTTACAAACTAAATTAATCAAACACATAATTTTAAATAAAATTATTTATATATAATAAATATAATTTTTATTAATAAAAATAAAATAAATAAATACTATTAATTAATTTTTAAAAATAACTATAAATAAATTAAATATATCAAAGATTAGCCATAGATCTGATCCAGCCAAAACTAATCATTTATTGACTATACAATCCACATTAAAGTGTGTAGTACAACGGAGATATATAAATCTCACTATCAGAACTCCCACTTAGCTCGAACTCCAGCCAGGGTCGCATTAAGCAAGAATGCAGAAGAGCGAATGTACAGTCCACAGCTACTATACCACCAGGTAGGTTCTCCAGGTAGGTAATGTTTAGAGATTTCAAACATTAGTCCGCTGCCCATTCCCCATTTCACCCAAACTAGGCATTGCAAAGCACTATAGATCCATCTCCCAAAACCTTTTATACCCATAACTCTTGCTATTGCGCTACAGGCTACAATGCAAAGTATTTCTAAAACAATGGTTGCACAAATCAGAAGAGTAATTATGGTATGATTGATTCCCCTAAAACGGGGCATTCTTCTGATTTGCAAATATAATTTCAAATCAAAGCCATCCATGACCAAAGCAATACAAATGGCTACCATTATCACAATAATTCTACCTTCAGAGGGTGCCATAGAATGGGTTTGATACCATTTGTTAGCGCCTCCTTCCAATGCAACCAGCACCATCCAACTAATAGAGCAAATGAGAAACGTAACAATCCAAAAAGAGTCGAGTATCCAATTTTGAAGAGCATTTCTAAAGAACAACACTTGGCATACATTGGTCTTATTGGCATTAGATTTAGCGAGGGCTCTGATTAGATACCTTTGGGGAGAAACCATATGATGGTTGAATGAAAAATAACCTTTCACTGCCCGCAGCGCGAGCATTGCGCTGGACAAACCATCTACTTTGAGCCTGAAAGTTAGTACAAGGCTGATTAATGGTACTGTCAACCATGGCACTATAAATAAGGAAGCGAGGCTATATTGTTCGTCTGCATCGCATTCTCCATTCCCATTCTTGTAGTTTTCGAGCGCGGAAGAAGCGTTGGTTCTGCCTTTTCTGATTACAACTCCTCTGAATTCTTTATCCTCAGGCTTCAAAAATCTGATCAGCTGATTTGTCCACTCATCTTCCCTAATTGGACGCGTTGGAATGCATATGCAAGTACGCACTTTATGTATGGATTTAAGATCAAGTACCTCACAGACTGCAGCAGGGGATTCCACCCGGGAGTCACCCTCTCTCAATCTATCATTCTCCACATGCAACAGCCCCTGGTTGCAGCCATGACATCCTTTTCGCAGGCAGCGTAGAGATGGGAGTAGGCACAGGGACTCTGACAATCCTTTTAGTGTTCCAGGCATCTGACGAGCAAGCATTATTGTGATATCTTCCATTGTATTGAATACAATGCATCCACATCTGCCCGCGTGATTTTCTGTGCAGGTATCTGTGCAGACCTCTACAGTTACTGGTACAGATTTTAAAGGGAGGCACTGCAGAGAGATGCACTGGACACCATAAACCTTGTACATAAGGTTCATGAATTGCCTAGTCCAAACGGGCTTATGGAATAACAACATTACGACGGAACATTCCGGTCGTTCTTCCCTACACGTGGTAAGTACTTCCAACCCATATATGTTCAATTTCTTAACTTTTGTCACTTCAGTTTGATCCTCTGCATACTCCGAGAATTCAAGCTTGCCTGTTAAAATAAGTATAAAGAAAGCTGCAAAATTGGCTATGCATGTGAGTTCTATATCTGAAAAATTAGCAGAACCTGTAAAAGCTTCACCCACCTGTCCAAATGCAAGGCCAGACAACCATCCCAACCAGCAAACTAATATGATAATGAACAGGTGCATAATATATCGGCTTTCCCTGAAAAGATCCATTGTTAAATAAAATCCAAATCCAAGGGCAAGTAGTTTTAACAAACTGAATAAACCAAAAAAATATGTTAATATTGTGCGTGCAAATTTCTATGCCAAAGTTGTCTCGATACAGAACACCAATAAATTTCACTTTATAGTAGTCGGGAGGGTGAGAGATTCCAACCTGCCTGCAGCATCATGCAAATGGAATTATTAAAGTGGGAGAGGTGGTCATAGGAGGTCTTGCAAGGAAGGAATATTTTGCGGTCTAGTATGGGAAAAGAAAAATGAGCAGTGGAGAAAGGAATCTTTAGGTTCTAGATGGTGCAGTTTGATGACACGAAAAGTAGTTGTGGAGGAAGAAATGTTTAGATGAGGTTGTACTATAGTTGGGTCTATGTGGAGTTTTCAAATTTCTTTTTACACTAAAGGATTTTTTTATCTCATCTCATTTAGTATTTAGTGTAATTAAAAAAAAAGAAAGAGAATATTGAAATTTATATGTATTTTAAAATGATATTAGAAAATTGAATTTTAAATAAAGTTTTTTTTTTAATTTCATTTTATTTAGTATAATTAAAAAAAATATATTAAAGTTTATATGTATTTTAAAGTGATATTAGAAAATTGAATTTTAAATAATTTGTATTTATTAAAAAGTTAGAGGAAAAAAGAAAATTAAGGTATTATAAAGATGTAATCAACCCTAATTTAGAAGATCAAAATTATCTATCTATTTTGCCAAGTGTAAAGAAAAAAATAAGCATTGCTAAGATAAGAACAAATTTTCACGAGCTCCATAGTGAAAATTTTCACTTTCTCTTAGATTGTCCAACCTATACCCATATTAGATCTCATTTTCAAAATATTTATCACACTACCAACCTTCCTAACCTCTTAACTCAACAAAAGTATGGTATCTTGGAAAGCTTCTCTTAATGCTTTTCATGCATAGAAACAAAATTCTAAAGAATCACAAGTAATCACTTACCCTCTTAAGGTTGGATAGACCAATTCGGTCTTAGTAGAAGTTAATCATCATCATCATTAAAATGAATATTAATTTTTTATATATATTTTTAAATAATATTTAAAAAATTGAATTTTAAATAATGTGAATGTGTTAAAATGTGTATTTGTTTATTTTGAGTTCTTTAATTTTTTGAATTTTTTTTGAAAAGATCTATATCATTATGTTATGATTTTTTTAATGTTTATGTTTAGATAATTTGTTATTTTCAAAAGAAGAGAAAATGAATGTTTGGGTCATGATCAATATCTTAAATAACTACATATTTTTTCTAGTAGAGATATTTTCCCTCCAATGATAATATGGGTTCTCTTAAGAGGTTTCTCACATGATGGATGGGTTTCTTGGACTTCCATTAGAAGAGAAAGAAAACATGAAAATTAGGTTCTAAATGAAGCTTCCAGGGCTTGAGGGCCATGGACAAGGCTTTAAACCACCACGTGGGCCCTCTAAAGCAGATACTCAAACTCCAAGAGGAATATAATTTCTCCTATAATGTCTTGGATAGTAGGGATGGGTTTGAAGGTATTTCTAATGGGCATGGGAGGAAAATAAGGCCCTTAGGCCTTAGATGAAGCTTCTAGGGACCAATGGCCATGAATATGGCCACAAACCATATGCCATGTCTTGTATAGGAGATCATTATCTTTAGAGTGGGATATGGAGACTAATATGAATTTGTGTTCAGTAGGGATAGGTCTCAAACCGTGGTTGGGGGAGAAATTGATGGAATTAGGTTCTAAATTAAGATTCTTGAGCTAATGGACCATGATCAAGGCTTGAATCACAACATAAACCATTTAAAGTGGATCTTCAACATAGAAGTGGGATATGCATGTGATTACGATTTTTTGTGTAGTAGGGATGGGTTTCAAGGCATTGACCATAGTCAAGGGAGGAAAATAAGGGTTTTACACCATAAATGGATCTATATGGCTCATTATCCATAAACATAACCTCAAACCAAAATGCAAGCCCTTTAGAGGGGATCTTTGGCCTTCAAGTGGAATATGAGTACCATTATGATGTCTTGTGTGCTAAGTATGGGTCTTAAGGCATTGACCATGGTCAAGGGAGGTCAATAAGACCTTTTGGCCATAAATGAATCCTTTAGGTATAAAGGGCCATAAACAATGTCATAATCCACATAACATATCCTCTAGAAGGGATCATTATCTAGTGAGAAATGGGTACCATTACGACATTTTGTGCACCAGGGATGGTCTCAAGGCCTTAAAACTAGTTGGGGGAGAAATCTTGGGGATTAAAGAATAAATGAAGATTATTGGGCTAAAGGCAATGACCAAAGCCTTAAACTGCTACATATGCCTTCTAAAACAGATCGTTTGCATATAAGTGGGAAGGGCTGCCATTACAATTTTTTGTGTAGTAGGGATGGGTCTCAAGGAATCAACCATGATTAAGGGAGGAAAATAAGTTTGATATCTAAATTGAATCAAGAACATACAAGTTTCATATCTAAACTTAATCAAGAACATAAGGCTCATTTCGTTCAGGTTCATATCTAAACGTAATCAAGAACACAAGGCTCATTTTGTGCAGGTTCATATCTATACTCAATCAAGAACATACAAGTTATAAAATTTCATTGAGCTTAATAGAGTTTTTTATCCCAAGAAAAATCATTAACATAACTTTGTTTAAACTAAAGAAAAACTTCGCATTATCTTTACTATGATCTTGACCAATCCTATACAAGATCAATGGATTTTTTAGATGTATAGATTCAAGTATTAATTATGTTTTTTGTTCACATAAGTATCTATTACAATGATGGGTATTCCATGAACTTTAGAGATATGGGCTCATTTCCTTTGGTTCGTGAGATGTTTGTTGTTTTTTCTTCATAATTTTCATTGAGCCACACATTTGTAGTTAATCTTACTTATGCATTTCTAGTGCCATTACTATTTACACCCACAACACATGACTAATTTTTTTTGTGTTGTGTAGAGTTAAGAGCGGAGGCAAATATAACAAAGGAAATGGCCTTATGGCGAGTGTGGATTCCAAACACATTAAGTATGAAAACTAAATGTGATGTCAATTCACATATGGACAAGCATCAAACAATGTTGATAATGAATTCAAGTGGGGATTTAGAAAGACAAAGTATCCAATCTTCTTCTTCTTCTTCTTCTTTTCTCACTGAGGGGAATTGATAACCACATATCCTAGTATCCACTAGCTCATATAAATAAAGGGTTCAACTCTTGTCACCACCACTATAACCCTCCCCAACCTCAGTTAGAATTAGCACCAAAAAATGGGTTGATGCACCTAGTGGGTTTCAAATTGGGGTCTCCAACTAACAAGCACTCAACCGAGATCAAGAACTGGATTGCTCTCACAAAGTGTCCAATTTTCATTGAGAATGTTTCATTCATATGACACTTAAAATAGTTCATATGCCAATATATTGGTAGAATTATTTAGATATGAGAGACAGATAGAATAGAGATGATTTTACTCTTTAAATATTAAAAATAGGTAATGGGATGAATCTTGCATCTTGATCACTATTCACATTCATTCTCCTAAAACTGGATTTAAATTTCTTGAAAACATGAGGAAGGAATCAATTTTGATCAATACTTCGAAGGAAATAATGTTTAACAATACAATGTATGGCAAAGGAAAAAGAATAATAGAAAAAGGAATCTGACTCTTTACATTATGTTGTGCAATCTAATTAGACTAAAAATAATAGTGAAGGAATGTTTGCATCGGGTTGTGTTACCGTTGGGTTTCTATTCGCATTCAAATCTGTATGATAAAGTTTTTTTTTTTTTTTTTGACAGAAACGGGTAATGGATTTTGATTAAAGAAGAACTGTGGCGAGCCACAAGTGCTTGTACACAAAGAGTGAGCATTGTTAAAAAAAACAGATACAAGACCAGGAGGAACATTTTCCTGCCTGGTTATATGGAATTAAACATAACAGATTCGAAATATGCGAAGGCTTCTATACAAAATGCCTTCTTCGCAACGTTAATTCTATGGATCCAATCCAAGTCTTATGTGACCTTCCGGATTACTTGGACCTGCCCTTCTTGGGCTGACTTCGCTCCTGCTGCCAATCTTTGTTTAATTGTGCCATTTTCTCTTCCAGTTGGGTTACCCGGTCTTCCAGATATTGCTTTGGCCCCTTGATGGTTTGATGAAGTTTCCCAATCTCCTCTGAGAGTCTGAACTTGATGGAAGCGATATCTTCTTCCATCATATCCAATCTTCTTCTTGTGTCAATGTCAAGATTCTCAAGAAAATCGAGTTGGTTTTGCAGTTGCTGCTTGAGGAGTTGCACTCCATCCTCTAGCACCTTCAGTCGTTCCTCAGACGTGGGAATGTTTCTTGAGATGGACGCCATTGCTTCACGTGGGCTACCTGAGAAGCTATTGCCTTGCGCTCGCCTCCTGTCCCTGATCAACCTTTCACTTTGAGGATGCCTTACTTGCCTCCACGGGTTCCTAGAATGCGTATTACCTTCCTTGCATCCTCTTTTAAACTCGGAGAGCTTCGCCTCTGCTTCTCCCAAGTGATTCACTCGATCTTGGCATCTTAGGCATCGAGCTGGAGTGATGGGTGATCCCAACGGGTTCAACGACCAAATGATTCGGCTGGCACGCATTCCAGAGGATCTCCGTGTCTTGCCAGGCCTCAGGATCTCGCCCGTACCTCCAAACCTGTGGCAACTTACTTTGTCAAATCGCCTCTTCGTCGTCTTTCTGTCACGA
Source organism: Picea sitchensis (assembly GCA_010110895.2). Taxonomy (NCBI): domain Eukaryota; kingdom Viridiplantae; phylum Streptophyta; class Pinopsida; order Pinales; family Pinaceae; genus Picea; species Picea sitchensis. Next base: position 57,822 of record SNQJ01S0025120.1, read on the forward strand.
CCCCTTAGCTTATGGTATTGCAATTTCATTGATGGTTCTGTTAAGGTGCATGGATCCTGTCCTGCAGAGGACACCTTTATTAGCCTCTGCATCAGCTTTAATGTTCAAACTTCGGAGGACATGGAAAATTCTATAAGTTCTAAGCTTGTTGAGGAGGAGATGTATTTTCGCCAGCATTTGTTGGATCCGAGGATTCTTAATGCTCTTACATCTTATTAGGGCTTGAATTATTAACCGAGAGTCCCCAATTATGACCAAGTCCCGGATATTATGCTTGATAGCTTGGTGGAGCCCTTGCCTGAGCGCCAATGCTTCTGCTCTGTTGTTAGTTTCTATTCCTAGTCCCCAAGAAAAGATGAAGTTCGGGCTCCCTTCGGGGTTTATCAGGACCCTTCCTATCCCTGCTAAGCTTGGGTTTCCCTTGGAGGCCCCATCAAAGAATAAAATATGCATTTTCTCCTTTTACTTCCAGTCCTCGAAGTCTCTCTCCTCCATTCTGATTTCCCATTTTTCCTTGTGGGGGTTGTTGTTGGTTTGCTGCTGATGGTCTTGGATGTTGAACTGGTCAATCCACTGTCTTTCTTCCTTCTCTATTGGCCTGGAGTTCTTCGTCTTACAGAAGTAGGGGGCACTTTCCCCAAAAAGGGCCTTTACCTTGGTTGCAACTTGAGCAGGGCTGCTTTTGATCTCCCTAAAAATCCTGTTATTTCTTTCTAGCCAGATTTTCCAGAGCACGAATTTGGGGATAGTACTCCAGAGGTTGGAAATTTGACCATTTTTTGTTGTTTGGAAGGGACAAAGAGAGTTCCAATTGTGGAGAAAGCTAGTGGCCCCTTGAGGGAGATCGAAAGGAGTAGGAAGCCCCAGGGTCAGCCTCCAGACCTCTTTAGAATAAGCACAACTTAGGAGCAAAGGGTATGTTGTTTCTTCTTCTTGAGTACAGAGGGGACATCTATGGGGGCCTTCCCACCCTCTTCTTTTTAGATTTTCTCCTGTGAGGATTCCTCTGTGTGCCAAGGTCCAAACGAACAAATCTATTTTTGGGATGGATTTGTGTGTCTAGATTGCTTTCCAGATTGCGGGGTCAGGGGGGACATGGGGGACTGATGCTATGTGATGGTACCCTATTGCCGTGGAGTAAAATCCAGAAGAGACTCCCCAACCTCTCTTGTCTTTTTTCCTTTCCTTTAACGGGGATTTCCCCTTCAGCAAGAGAATCAACTTTTCCCATTCTTATTCTAAATCTGGAGGCTTGTTCGTTGCTTCCCACCTTTGCCAATTTTTGTGCTCATCATTTCCCCAAGCTAAGATGTCCCATATCGTGCTTAGGTTCTGAGTTTTCATCCATTCTTTGAGTCTTCTAAGATCCTGATTCAATCCTAGAGGTGGGTCTCCCATTATTGAGTCTTCCCAAATGTTGATTTCTTTTCCATTCGCTGGTATCCAAGTGAGATTCGGTCTGAAGTGTTCCAATGCCTTCTGGAAAAGGGTGAAAATCGAAGACCCTTTCTCCACTAAAGCTGGATGATCGAGACATTTTTTCCTTGGACCTCGAAAGTATTTCTTCCAGAGCGCTCTTTTTCTCCAGGATGATTTCTCCATGATTAAATGCCATAGAATTTTCGCTCCTAGGGCGATATTTTGAATACACATATTTTTAAAATGGAGGCCCCCTTATGAGAAAGGTTTGGCTAATTTTTCCCAACTTATTAGATGCAACTTTCTTCTTGTGTTGTTTCCTCCTTCCCAGAGAAATCATCTGAACAACGCTTCCATTTTCTGGATTATTGTGACCGGTGCTAGTAATAAGGAGATTTGATAGATTGGGATGATTGCTAGCACTTCTTTGATGAGGACCACTTTACCTGCTAGGTTAAGCCATCTTGCTCCCTAGGAGTTTATTTTATTTTTTAACTTTTCTATCAGCGGGTTTTAGTTAGAGGCCAAAGGTTTGGTTTTGAAAATTGGGACTCCCATATATTGAAATGTATCCTAGGCCGTGCAACCTTCCATCCCCAGGACTCTTGAAATTTCCAACATTTCCCTTGGAGTAATGTTCCAGCCATAGATCTTGCTTTTGGGCAGGCTTATCACGCTGCCAAAGATTTCTGCATAGCTATCTAGCTCTTTTTTGAATTTCTTTGTTGTCTGCACACTCACACCTCCCAACAACAGTGTGTCATCTGCAAATTGGGCATGGTTGATGTCTTTAATTCCTGGGGCTATCCTTAGGCCGAGAAGATTGTTGTGTGTCTGGTTGTGGTCCAATTGGAAGCTAAGAACCAAGGCCTGAATTTCATAAAGAAGAGGAGAGAGAGGGTAGCCTTGACGAAGTCCTTTGGTGGCTTGAAAGAACCTGGTTGCTCGACCATTCACTAGATGTGCTATCCAAGGGGAAGCAATACAGGCTTTTATCTATCTTATAAAGGCTAGGGCAAAGCCAAACTTTTCCATAACCTTGAAAAGAAAATTGTTTCTTACTCTATCAAAAGCATTAGAAAGATCTAGCTTAAGTATCATACCTTTGTCCTTTCGACGAATGCTAGAGTGCAGGGCTTCTTGAACTAACATGATGTTGTTCACTATATGTCTTCCATTTACCAAACCGCTTTGGTTCTCCGGAATGATGCCTAGGAGGATATTTTTAATTCCGTTGGCTATCACTTTGGTGAGGATCCTGTAGCTTGTGTTGCAAAGTGAGATTGGGCAGAATCTTCCAAAGTTGATTGCCCCTTTTTCTTTCGATATAAGAGCTAGGAATGATGAATTGGTTCCTCCTCCTAACTTGTTGCACTTCTGGGATTTCCAGATCATATTTGTCAGGTCTGATTTGATTATGTCCCAGCTACTTTGATAGAATATAACTGTGAAGCCATCTAGCCCTGGGGCTTTATCTGGGTTCATTTGGTCCAATGTCTCTTTTATTTCTTGCTGATGTACTGCTCTGGTTAACTTGTTGTTCACATCCTCCTGAATTAGGGTCGGGACCAGAAAGAGGGGGTAGTTGTTGGGGTTTATGGTAGAAATCTTCGTTTCTGAGTAGAGAGTTTCAAAGGCATCAACCGCAACCTCTTTTATGCCCTCAAAGTCTGCTATTGTCTGATTTTGGACCTGAATTTACGAAACTTGATTAAATTGCTTTCTGGCCTCATCTTGTTTGTGGAAATAGTTGGTGTTTTTATCTCCTGCTTCCAGCCAGAGGCAGTGCGACTTCTGATGCCAGAAGTTTTCCTCCTCTCTGCATGCTTGATGCCATTTCCTCTAGAGTTTCTCTTCTTGCTGCAAAACTTCATGGGTGATAATCCTTTCTTCCAATTCCATTTGGTGTGTCTCCAATTGTTTTTGAGCTTCTTGTCGGTTTGCTATGGGGTTTGTGTGGGTTTTGGCCCAATATTTTAGTGCTGGCTTTAGTCTTCTGAGCCTTTCTTCCCAAAAAAAGAAGGCTGAGCCTATGATCTGTTCATTCCATATTTTGGTGACCAAGTTCTGGTAGCTGTCGATTTGTATCCAGGTTGGACTAAATCTAAAGGGGATTGGTCTGAGATTTCTGTCAGAAGAGATTTCCAGCAAGATTGGTTTATGATCTGACACACTGTATGGGAGGATTGAGGGGGTGAGATTTAGGTCTAGAAGCAATAAGGATCTTTGAACTAAGAACCTGTCTAGCCTTGTTGCGATGTGCCCTGGGCCTACCCTCTTATTCGACCAAGTGTAATTACCTTTAGTTGGTTTGACATCTTCCAACTCCCATTCTGACATAATATTGACCCATTCTCTCATTGGATCTAGCACTATGGAGCCCCCTTTTTTCTCGGCTGTGGCTAAGGTTACATTTAGATCCCCCCTATTATGATATTGTCTAAATCATTTGAGAGAAATTATTCCTTCAGGGTGTGCCAATGATCTTTTTTTTCTTCCAACAAGACTGGAATGTAAAGGTTAAAGAGGCTTACCTGTCGTCCCTTTTCTTTGTGAAGAAGGTTGGAGTAGATCCAATGTGTGCTAGTTTCATATTTGATTAGATCAAACTTCTGGGCATTCCAGATAGTGTCGATACCTCCCGAAGCACCTCTTGCGCTTTCTTCTATTCCTTGATTGAATTTCCAAATTGCTTTTGTTCTGTTGAGGAAGTTTTTCTCTTCCATATTGGTCTCCTAGAGTAGAAGGATCTCGGTTTTAGAAGTTCTGATGATGTCTTTGAGTGCCTCTTCCTTTATTTTGCTGCTGAAACCTCTACAGTTCCAGGAGGTTAGCTTCATGGCTTACCTAGGGGGGAGTTTGGACTCCTTGCAGAGCCCTGAAGTGCTTCCTTGTATGTCTTACATTGATCAACTGTCTTATTGTTGGTTGCGACCCACTTAGGACGTCTCTGTATGTCTCCTGATCTCTTTCTTCTTTTTTGGATTTCCTTCCCCTATCGGTTTTCTTTGGGGTTAGAATAGTGTTGCTTGCTCCCTCGTAGTCGCTATCAGAGGAGACCTCTCCTTCCTCTATTTCCATTCCGGTATTGTTTCCTGCCGTGATCTTCCCATGCTCTTCTTATAGTTCTGGCACTGGTGCTTCCCTTGTTCCTTGTGGTGAGTTCCCTTGCATGTCCTCTGTTGGGAGATCTTCCTGTGGGGTTTCTCCTGCTTTTTCTAATGCATGGCCCTTATCTAGGTTTCTTGGGCTGTTTTCCGCCATTGCTACTGATTGAGTTTCATTTTCTGTGGGTTGTGTTGGTGTTGTCTTTTCATTCCTTGGTCCTTTTGTTCTTGTTGCAGTCTTCCCTTTCCTTGGTTGTTGCCAACCTTCTCCATTTTCCTTCTCCTTGTTTGGGTTCTTGGGGCAATTCTGTTGAAAGTGGCCATATTTGTGACAACCTCTACATTTGAACGACAGCTGTTCGTAATCAAGTTTCTGGTAATGATGCCATTCTCCAACCTTTAACTTGATTGCTTATGGAAGGCCCTCTTCTAATTCCACTTCTACATAGATGCGCGTGCATGAGTACTCATATTTGGGGTCTGTTAAGCCCTAATGTTGGCTCATTACCCCTTAATTGGGGCATATTAGATTAGTAATGCTATTTTATTTATGTCGGCTTTAAGCCATTAGTTGTAATTTATATTAGTAATGTTATTTTAATTATGTCAACTTTAGGCCATTATTTGTAATTATACCTCCTAGTCTACTATATATATCAAGGAGACATTTTCATTTGGAATCATCTTGTACTTGAACATTTTAAGTGGGGTAAAAGGAGGTTGCCCCCTCTAAGAGGCTTATTATCTGAAATTATCTCAGTTTCAAGGCGTTGAGTACTTTTCTTGAGGTTTTTCCATGCTATATTGATGTTTGGTTCTTAACATATGGTATCAGAGCTAAAGGTCTTGGGGTTTCGCTGCTACATCTGAGACACGGTGGAATTTTCGCTATAACTTTTTTTCTACAATGTTTCAGAAGGAACCTCTTGGAGGGTATTTAGTATATGGATCAAGGTACGTTGGGTTAAAAGTTCAGCTCCTGAGGCCTTATACTTTCGGAGATACAGCTTGTACAAGATAGGGTTCTGGAATCCTCCTGAAATGAGTCATTGTGGAATTTTCACTATAAAACTTTTTATGTAACGTTTCAGACCCTGAACTCCAAAGGAAATTTACAGAAATTAGTAAGGTATCCGTGGTAAAATTTTTAGATTCTGGGTCATCTTAAATTTGTATATACACCTTGTGTAAGATAGGGTATCTGACTAGTCCTATTGACTAGTCTCAAGAAGGTGTTCCAGGTAAAACAAACATAACTTCTTGCTAGAGTATCCAAATTGAGTGGACTGGTTGCATTGGATCGTGGACAGTCTGTAGTATTTTGGGTGTGAGTTTCAGAATTTTATATCAATTATTTTGTGTGGGGCATTCTATACAAGTGAGATCTCCTGGAAAGGCCAAAAATTGGCAAGTTGTGAGGAAGTTACCGTAAATTCCACTTGGCACATCCAATTTTGATTAGACCTGTGGAATTGCAGAGAAGAAATATCATAGAACTACCTAAAAGAAATTTTCATGCCCAGAAGGGCCAAAACTTGGGAGATATAATAGAATAAATATTGTTTAGCAGAACCACCTCAAAATCAAGACTCAAAAGTGATATTTGACCAACATGCCACCCAAAAAGGGACCTTCTACACCAAATAAGCCTCCAAAAAATCCTAATTGGACTCTTGATGAAGGTGAAGAAATGTGTAGGGACATAAATGATTTACAAAGAAGACAGTAACCAAAGATGAACTACAAGAGATGAGGGATTCAATGGAAGCTAAGATGGATTCAATGGAAGCTAAGTTGGATACTAAGATGGATGGCTTAAAAGGGGAGATCATGGAAGTATTGAGAAATTTCATAATAGAG